>MNCI01013895.1:509997-543836 GCA_015680685.1 Gnetum montanum | reverse complement strand
CATTAATTAAACCTATCCATGCACTGCAAGGTTTATCCACAAAGCTCGTCTTTATTGCTGTACACAACTTGCATTCAGGTACAAAGCTGCTCGAATAAAGAACCGTTCACTTGGGGGACTCCTACTGCGGGCACATGGAAAATATTCTATCTTTGGGGTGATCAATCCACCAGAGCTTCACTACTTTACGCCTATGATGTGAAATGAGGTAAGTGCCGCCTGTGCAATTCGCGTCTCATCAATTATCATACCCTCACGACTGAATGAAAACTCGTCCTTGAGTATAGAAGAAGAGGAACAAGTCTTTTACAAAATATATTAGGGGGTGTGGACTTATTCAACTGACATGCACAGTGACACAGAGAAAATAGATAAACACAGAAGTGCTTGAGCATACAACATTACAATTGTGTACAAAATTGGGTGCTCATGACAATAGGAAAGAACATCCACAAATCCAAATGACATCCAACCCCTCTTGGCAACAGAAGAATGAGGGAGAGATAGAAGAGATCCAGCAATCATGAACAATCTCTCGTGAGTGATATTGTTACATTCTCCTTGGTGAAGGCAGTTTCGCTTCTAGTCCATGCTCCCCACTACAATCACAACAAAACCAAGGATTAGTATATAGAGTGTAATAGATAATGACTGAATACCTTGTCTCGTCGGTGATTTTATCTAGTCAAGTTGTGATTGTGATAGATTGGTTGCTTGATAGTGTTAATGGAAAAATTAACGAATGGGTTAAGTAAGAGAAGTGGTCCATAAATTTAGAAAAAGCTTAACATAAGGAATACTGGAAAGAGGGTATAAAAATTCACAATAATAAAAAGAAGAATTTCACTAAAAACAGTTGTGAAGATGTGTACAATTTGGATGGCAAGGATAGGGTAAATAAAAAAAATTTAATTGTAACAATGTCTAAGGGTAAAGAACTTAACTTAACCACATCAAAAGATATGCAAGTGGGTCCTCCTCAAAGCAGGCAAAGGCCTTTTATGCCTTTGCATAACTTCAAACCAAGGAGTCCGTGGGCACCATGGATGATTAATGGTTACGGAAAGTTAAGTACAAAAGCCTAGAAGTAACTAACTGAGAAACCCAACACATCGAATCAAGACATTGAATCAAAACATGAAACCAGCAGTGAGGTGAGGCATGAGAAGCATAGATAGATGATAGAGAGAATGGAATGGAGTTCCTCATTATGCTCACATGAAGTCCCTTGTGGAGTTTGTGATTAAATGACTTTGTAGGATCCATCCTCAGTCCAAACCAAAACCAACCACTTTTAGTGACTTCACATCAACATTCTAAGACTAGTTCATCCCCTGAGACACAAGAATGCTTCCACAAAACAACCACCATTCCGCCTTGGAGAGAAGGTAGGAAGTGAGAAAGGGCCTTAGTTAGAGGAGGCAAAACAAGTCCCATAACCAGTGCTTGTAGCCCTTTTATTTGGTCTAAGGGGTGTGCTTTGAATTCCCATGTTTTTTTTAATGGGAACCACACCATGCAAAGACCCATGCATTTTTCGCATTTATTTTATCCAAGGGGTGTGCTTTGAATCCTCATTTCTTCTTCTTCTTTTTTATGAAGACCACACCATGCAAGGACTTATTTGACTTTCCATTGTGAATTGATGCGGAATGATGAGAAGCTCACGAGAACACTCCTGCACATAGGAAAATAGAAAAGCACGAAGAATACCACATCCCTTTGAAGCCACACCTTGTCCAAACCTTTAATTCCTTCCTAATTTCGGAAACTACACAAGTCACCAATTTATTAGAGTTACATTAATGAAGAAGGGACTGCACATTTCCAAAACAAGGAAAACCATAGAGTATGTGGATGGGTGGATGATGTGGACTCATTGCCTGTTACATGAAAAGAAACCATATCCCAGTCGTCAATAACGACATTCAAAGTCAGAAACTAGACATCAACAATCAAATTACAAATGAAACATACCACCATTGAGTAGAACATTACCATTGTACCTAACACCTTATTAATAGAAAGAGTAGAGAAACACATCAAACACTAGCAAACATAAAAGAAAGTAAAAGAGTGAGTAATAAATATTGAATATATTAACGATGATGTAAAACAAAAACTTAGAAAATATCAATAACCTAAAAAAGACAAATATGTAAACAAAGATGTAAAACAAAGAATAATAAAATAAAAAATTGTAAAATAAAAAAGTCAAAAGATTCATGAGCCGCAAAAAATGTTAGTATGGGTGGCCATCTTCCCACGATTGAGTTGAAAGGGGGAGATCTGAAAGATTGAGCATGGTTGTCCATTTGACGAGGTGTTTGTTGAGATGGAAATGAACAAAATAATTGGTGAGATGTTTAAGGAAAAGAAATTAACGGATGCAACCAAATAGGAATGCCAGTGGGTCCGCCCCAAAGCAGGCTCATGCCTTTAATGCCTTGACAATCCCACATTCAAAGAGTCTGTAGGTTCTAGGAATGTTATTCAGAGATAAGAGTTAAAGTCTTAACCACAAGAGTTTACCAAAAATAAAACAATGCATCAACCAAAATCTGGACTACTGATACAACCGGCAATGAGGTGATAAATGGAGAAAAAAGGATGGAAAGAAGAGAGAATGGAATGGAGTCTCAAGAACAAGGTGATGTACAGCCCCTTGTGTATTGATGGTTAATGTGACTTAGTAAATCTCATTCCAAATCCAGCCTCAAACAAACCACATCCAGTGACTTCGCATTAATACATTTGGCCAATCCATCCACTTGAAGTAACAAGAATGTCTTCACCAAAGAGTCACCACGATTCCGACGAAACGAACAAGGAGAAAGTAGGAAGCGAGAAGGGCCTTAGTTAGAGGGAACATTTTTATTTAGTTTCATAACCAATGCTTGTAGCCCAAATGATTATTTCGTCTAAGGGTGTGCTTTAAATTCCCACTGTTTTGGTTTTTTTTTTTTTGTGTTTTGCATGAGAACTACACCATGCAAAGACTTATTATTTTTATTAGCTCAGCTTCCCAATAATGGAACAACGTTGGAATGGTACGGGAAACTCAAGAAGAAAACACCCAAGCACCCAAGAGAATGGCTAGCACAAATGCATCAAATCCCCTTGAAGTCACACCCTTTTCAATCCTTGAGTCCTTCCTTAGTTTGAGAAATACGCAGTCACCAATTCGTTGATAGTTCTTATTGTTGAGAAAGGGGACTGCACAGTTCCAAGCCAAGAGAGACCATAGAAATTAATGGATGTATGGATGACATGAACTCATTGCCTGTTATATCAAAAGAACCATACCTTAGTATCAACATCATAACTTAAAAGTAAAAATCAAGCATCAACAATCAATTGAATACAGTTCATACCACCATCAGGAGCACTTATTAGGTGACGAATCAAACAAAATAAACAAACACACAAAGAAATGAAAGAGTATAAACGATGTTGTAAAACAAAAACAAGAAAAGTTAAAGAAATTTGTAAAACAAAAATGTGTAAAAAAAAAACTTAAAAAGAAACTGAGGCCTGCAAATGATCAGCATAGATGGCCCACTCCCCCATGACTGAATTAGAAGGGAGAGATTCGAAATAATGAGCGAGGTCGTCCTCTCTTAGAGGTATTATGTGCACCATCTATTCTGAGTTCATGGAAGGGTTTGGTTTGTTGCACATTGACCAATAATCTCTTATCAGGGCTTTCAGGTTTGTATATGGTCATGGCTCCTGAGGAAAAGGTTGTGTGAATAATGTAAGGCCCTTCCCACAATGTTTGAAATTTTGTGCATTGGGGCACATGTGTGGGGTTCCAATAAAAGACCTTATCTCCTGGTTGGTACTTAACCTTTCGAATTTTTAAGTCATGACGTTGTTTGTTATGTGCCTTATGCAACTCATTTGATGACAGGGCAACCAATCGATTTTCGTCTAGCACATTTAGAGTTGTTAATCTTTGTTTTTGTGCTAGATCAAGGTCAAGATGGAGGTCACATGCCATGGATAGTGTATGGAGATCGGTTTGAATTGGAAGCTTTGGAAGTTTTTCGTATACTAACTCATAGGGAGAGTAGCCTATAGGGAGTTTTTAAGTGGAGCGGTATGCCCAAAGAGCATCGTTCAGTTTAGTGCTCCAATCTCACCTATATTTGCTAATTGTCCTTATTAATATTTTAGTAATCTACCAATTAGTGACCTCAGCTTAGCCATTAGCTTGGGGGTGATAAGGTGTAGTCAATTTATGTTCAACCCTTAAGCGTTGCATCAACTTCCGAAAGGTTGCACCCGTGAAGTGTGTTCCATTATCCGAGATAAGTGCACGTGACATACCAAACCTATTTACAACTTGTTGTTGTACAAATCGTGCAGCTGTAGACAATGTGCAGTCTGTTATAGTAGCTGCTTCAGCCCATTTCGTTAGATAGTCAATAGCAACAATGATATAAGCTTTTCCATCGGACATCGGTGTAATGGGTCCCATAAAATCTATTCCCCAAATGTTGAAGGGTTCCAAAGGTTGAATCCATTGTTGCGGATCCTCCATTCTAGCAGCATTCCTCCATCACGTTGACAGCGCTCACAGGATTGGACAAAATGATGGGCGTTCCGAAATAGTGTTGGCCAGTAATATCCTGCAAGCAGGCTCGTAATAGCTATTCATCTCCCTGCATAGTGACCCCCACAAGGGCCCTCATGAGCATCCTGGAGAACTCTTAGTTGGTCCACATCAGGCACACACCATCGAACCAAGCCATCAGGACAAACTTTGTAAAGTTGTCCGTTGATCTCCATTAAGAACTTGGCTCTATGGAGAAATTGTTGTTTCTTCCTAAAGTTCAACTCCTGTGGTGTTTGTTGGGAAAGGAGATAGGTAAGAATGCTATTATACCAATTTGTTCCCATGGTTTGGTTATTCACTACACCGGCAAAGAGGGCTTTGTCTGGAAAATGATCAAATATGGCGTATTCATCCTCTTTGCTCTCCCAGTGCAACCGAGATAAGTGATCTGCAACTACGTTCTCGATGCCCTTTTGATCTATCATCGTTAGATCGAACTCCTGTAGGATTACCAGCCAACGTATAATATGAGGGCTAACCGTTGGCTTGTTCATGAGGAACCTAATTACACTATGATCCGTGTGAATGTACACTTTGTAGCCTAACCACGAGCCTAACCAAAAATAAAGTATGTGTTATTAAATATTCCCTTCATTAAATTATATTATTTTTTCATGAAACCATCCCTTATCTTGGGTTACCAACTTCACCTTTTTAGAGGATTAATCCAATGGAAATTTAAAGAGATTATGTGTAGGCTATAAAATGACGAATATCCTTAAGTTCTAATGGCATCATCTTTGCTTTAAAAGTAAAATATCATATTATATCTGTCTCTTCACTGTGAATTCAACTAGTAAAATAGCTTTTGAATTTCTTTTATGTATTTCTCATATTTACTTGCTAGACCAATGTTCATACAACACATCCATAAAGAATAGTTAGCTGGATAATACCATGATAAAGTTGCTTTCAAACAAGCTAGAATATATTCTCTCTTACATATTTTTAACGCAAATAAGGCTTTCATGCCATTTGTTGTTTTGAGGGAGGAGAGGGATGTCATAACTAAAGCTAGATAATACTTTTTGTTGAACTTAACCTAAACATAATGGTGTGTGACATCAATATACCCACCAATTAAATTTGTAACTTGTAAACCACTTGTGACTCTTTAAACTATGCATTGATTGCATAACCATTTTCTGCCTAAAAATTTCATATATAAGTATAAATTCTTCTATAAAAAAAAAAACATAACACTTCGAAAATTCTAAACATTAACAAATATTCCTAGGATGCACTTAGAAAACAAAGCCAAAGACATGCCTTCCAAAAATAAAATACCTCCCCTAGATAAAACATTTTTTATAAATTGTTGTAATAATATTAAAATATTTGTGTATTGTATATACAAGTGAGTATGGATACCAGTGAGCAATAGTTTTTCTTTCAAAAAAATAAATAAAAAATCAGAGAAAGTGAGGTCATTTATACAATGAGAAGGGTGAACCCCATATCAGCAATTACAATAATATCATTACACAGAGGGAAGAAGATCCTCTAGCAAAATAGATGAACATCCAAAACCATGAAGCTACCTATGAACTAAACCATTAGAAGGATCATGTGGCAGAATTGTCAATCCTGTATCTAACCGACCAAAAAGCCTTAAACATTCTGCATCCAAACCAAAAACTAAAAAATAATCATGCACAAGCTCATTTAAAATAAAAAAATATGCTCAGAAAAGCAATAGAATACACCGTTTAAGACGACCATGTTGGTTAATTTTAAAAATATGCTAAGAAAAGCAATAGAATACACAGTTTAAGCCGACTATGTTGGTTAATCAGGCAAGAAATCATGCGTAAGGGTGTTGAATATTGTTATATTATCGTGCATTCATGAAAAAGGTTGAGGTACTGTTGAACCAAGGGGTTAGGGTTAAGACACTAACCGCCGAAGATTCCGGATAAATTTTGTAGGGTTGGGGAGCGTGGGCACAATGGGTACGCATTTCATAATTTCTAATGAGATTTTGTCTGAATCTGTGCATATACACATTGAAATGGTCGCCTTGCCTTTGCCTTGCCTCGTATTATTCTCACCTTGTTCTCGATATCTGTATTGTGCATTAAAATCTTACCTACCTTAGAAACTTCATTTCATTGTTAAGTGGCCAGCCAGCAAGCAATCAATATTCGTGGCATCGGCATAACACAGAGAAAACAAGAGAGTACCAATGAAGCGCATTAAATCCGCAGTAGGTACGTATTTGCAATCAACATTCGTGGCATCGGCATAACACTGACCACAGACAAGAAGAGAGTACCAATGAAGCGCATTAAATCCGCAGTAGGTACGTATTTCATAATTTTCAATAAAATTTTATCTGCATCTGGATGTTTACATTGAAATAGTCGCCTTCCCATGGCTTGCCTTGTTGTTCTTGATGTCAGCGTTGTGCATTAAAATCTTACCCATCTTTTCCTGCTCTGAATCTTACCAGAAACTTCATTTCATTATTAAGTGACCAACAAGCAATCAAGATTCATGGCATCGGCATGACACACAGACCACAGAAAACAAGGCAGTAGGAATGAATAAACAAACACACGGAAATCACGAAAGAAAGGGCTACTTTGGTAACCGAAGGTTGAAGGGCCAAGTTTGGGTCATACGGAGAGGGACGGGGCGTGCCAAGAAAACATTGCATTTGCATGGATTGGCCTGCCTTCAAAGGTTCCGCCATGACTCACATTCACGCGTGTTGTTTATTGTTCATTGCTGGTTTTCAAATAAACTAAAATCACATTAGTTTATTTAAGTTGTGTTTTCTTATAATGTGGCGGTCTTTAACATGGCCTTACTGCAGTACTCACAAAAGTATTAGCAAACCTGATTTGTTATAAATTTGGTTGAGGCTTGAGACTCTGGAAAGATTGGATTGAGTAATAAAAGGGTTTCATTTTATTGCTGTGATTTTGGTTGTTGCAGAAATTATATGTTTGGCTGGATTATGGTTGTTGAGTAAGGAAATGGATTCAATGCCCTCCATACCTTTACAAATTTCTTTGCTTCAGTTTAATGATGATATTGCAATTTTCTATGCAATTTTTAAGCATTAACAATATTTTGGATTTACATTGTACTTGTTCTATATTTTACAATGTTTTTTATGATATATGAGATTTAATTTTTTAAAAAAATTTAATATATTTAAATTTTCTTTACCATGTCCCCACTTTTCTTAAAGCACACGTACCCAAACAAGTTCAGAATCACAAATCCTCATTGCTCGCTTGCATGAATAAGATTATGAGATTATGCATAGTTAACACATTAAGTAAAATTAAAAGGTTGAATATAACGTACATTTGCAGCAACCAAAGTAAATTACTGAGCAAGCATATTTTCTGACGTTGCTGGTCTTCAGACGTAATGCACTCAGCCATGCATATTTTGCTGCTGGGTTGACCTTAGTTTTGTCTGTTCTTGAGTTTAGCTTTGGCTTGACCAACCATATTTTCGGCTGCGTTGGCCTTAGTTTTGTCTGTTCTTGAGTTTAGCTTTGGCTTGACCAAACGTATTCTATTGGATCTCAACTGCCACACGGAAAATTGAAAGATCAAAGAACGTGCCCAGGAATGCAGCTGAAAATCAGCGTAATTGCAACTGTTTAAGTGTCCACAGTAAACCGGAACAGACATTTTGCTCACAGAATCACACAACATACATTCAACTGAAGCAACCCAACTCAGCCCAGACTCAAAAACAAGCCTAAAAATCATTCTGCTGCTTGCTTACTTTTGAGCTTCAGCTAAGGTAACTGTTATTGTTAGTCCTATGTCTGCATCTCTGCTATTCATTATGTTATTATTATCTTTGTTCCTGGCTTCCCCACATGGAAATGAAGTAGAATCTCTGCTGGCTTTCAAGGCCTCCATTAGAGCTGATCCATTCGGTCATCTTCATGACTGGACGCCTGATTCAGCAGAGCACTACTGTAATTGGAATGGCATCCAGTGCTCTTTTAATGATGATGGTCACTGCAACTCAAGCGTTTATGGTATTCATCTATCCTACAGCGGTTTGAAAGGCCACATGTCTCCTTTCATTGGCAATCTTTCGTGTCTTGCAGAACTGGACTTATCCAACAATGAATTGGAAGGATCCATCCCTTCCAACTTCCAAAACCTGTCCTTCCTTAGTACTTTGTATCTTTCTAATAATCTCTTGACTAATGCCATCCTTTCTGAGATAGGATCCATCTCTGCGCTCAATTTTCTGGACGTTTCAGGTGATCAATTGGTTGGTGCTATCCCCAAAGAACTAGGCTCCCTGACTTCCCTCTTTCAGTTAGATCTGTCCAGAAATCGCTTCCAAGGAGCTATCCCGCCAGAGCTTGGATCCTTGTCTTCTCTGCATTCTTTACATTTGTCTGATAATCTCTTGAGTGGCACCATTCCCGAAGACCTTAGCAAGTTAACCAATCTGAGCTCTCTTGACCTTTCCAACAATTCCTTGACTGGTGCTGTCCCCTCGTGGATGTTTTCCAAAGGATGGACTGTGTTGGATTTATCTTATAATCACCTGAAAGGCCCAGTGCCTTACTGCACAGATGATGAACACATAATTCTCACCGGAAATCGCAGGCTTCATTTCAACTGCTCGTCCAACAATTTCAGCAAAAAAAAGGGCAAAAAAAAGGGCTTCATCCTCAGCGCTATCGTCTTGGGAGGGTTTGCATCTGTGTGTATCTCAGGGTTTCTATGGTTTCTCTTTATCCGTGAATTAGCATCACTTGAAAAGCAGAGAGACATACCGTGGGAAGATCCAAAACTGACCAAAATTTCAGAGCAAGAACTCGCTGACGCAACCGACAACTTCAGTGTAAACAATTTGGTCGGCATTGGAGGATGTGCCCAGGTTTACCGTGGGGTTTTGCCCACATTCGAAGCTGTGGCAGTGAAGGTATTCCACGCTCTGCCGGAGGAAGATTACGAACAAGAAGCTGCTGAATCAAGTTTTCTGAGAGAATGCCACACTTTAGGACACATCAGACACAGAAATCTGGTCAAGATTATCACTGCATGTCGCACTGAAAATATAAGAGCAATCGTTCTGCAGTTCATGCCCAATGGCAGTCTCCATCAACTGCTTCATCAACCATTGGACAGGCATCGACTTATGCCTCTGAGCCTGAAGACCAGATTCAATCTCATCAAAGATGTTGCTAGTGCTCTATCGTACCTGCATAATGATTGCTCTCCCCCAATAATTCACTGCGACGTGAAGCCCCACAATGTTCTCCTAGATGAGGATATGACTGCACATCTCTCTGATTTTGGAATAGCAAGAATTATGAGACCACCTTCAAATACGGCAGCGTCTCTTGGTGTCAGTGTTAGATTAGAAGGCTCCACTGGGTACATTGCTCCTGGTATTCATTTTTCTGTTAAATTTTGTTTTAATGCTCTTAGACTTGTTAAATTTTGTTTTAATGCTATTAGACTTAAATATATAGTATTCAGTCAATAATTTTGTCACATTTATTTGAACTAGAGGTATCAATTTCTGGTTATTTTCTTAATCAGGTGTTCAAGACCCATCATGGAAGCCTTGTAATAAAAAAATGTCCTCTAAGCCCTTTGTAGTCTCATAATGACATAATTAATCATTTCCATTTTCAAAATAGATTTTGGTTTTGATATTTTCAACATTCTCCATGGTAATGGCGCTCTGGTGCAGAGTATGGATCAGGGGTGGAGCCCTGGAGCAGAGGAGATGTCTACAGTTTTGGTGTGGTGGTGCTGGAAGTGTTGACCCGGATGAAACCCACAGATGATAAAATATTGAATGAGCAGACACTCTGTGATTGGGTTTCCATGGCACTGAATCAAGGGACAGATCACTGGTACACTTTCATCTGTAGCAGACAAGGACAGAAAGAAATTTCAAATCTGAGCAATGCACACATCTCAGTTTTGGAAGAAGTGCTCAAGATAGGAGTGTGGTGCTGTTGCCAGAAACCCCAAGCAAGACCAACCATGAGAGAAGTGGAGGGACTTTTATGCAAAATTTGTGTGGAAGTAGTTGAGGAACCAAAACCAGTAACTTTGAAAAGTAGTCTCTCTGGGTTTCTCACCTCCATGGAAACAAAAGCTCAGGCCTCCACCAAGTCTCATGCTAGTTCTAGCTCTTCTAGCTTTTGACTTCAACATTAAATGCCTACTTTTTTAGATGGTGTCTCAATTTTTTAAGTTGGCAGTGAACTGTGAACCCAATACAAACGCCGTGCTTGTATATATAAATTAATTCCCCGTGTTCTTCTTCTGCTGCAATGGCATTGAATATTCTTGTCTTGCTAAGAGACTTTACTTCTCCGCGGCTCTCGTTTTAAGTTTTGGTTGCTTTGACCGTGCTTGCCTTTCTCTCTTGTTTCTCTGTTCCAAGCAAACGTTTCGTAAAATGTGAACTAACTGATATTCACTGTTATTTTTATACTCTGCTTCAGAAGGGTATAAGGAAGTAAGGAGCTAAAAAACGTTGAAAAATATAAGGAGATTCGTGGTATAAGGGGGAACGTAAAATTTCCTTATGGTTGAAATCGGATGGTCAGACCCTGCCAGATTACTCAGGCAGAAGTGTTATTATATTTACAGTTTGCTTGAAGCTAAGACAGACAAATTTTTTTTAAGTAGTTTTTTAAAAAAACAAATGGACAAGGATAGTAATTTCAAGGAATATAATAGCTAAAAATATGGAATCTCTCATTGAAATAGTGGTGGCATAATGAGTTTTCTTTACCCACTTCCATTTTGTGAATTTATAAAATTTAAATTTAACCATGCAATATGGTAAAAAGAACTTTTATTATATTGATAACTTTACCATATATTAATATATATATATATATATGTAATTTAGTTTATCACAAGCAATTTTAGCAGTTATTCATTTACATTATTATCATTAGATTCATTGGTTAATTCATATTCTTGGAATTACATGAACCACATTGATGATTGTAAAACATTTACATTCATCTTTTATATTGTATAACACCTTATAGATGATTTGAAAAACTATAAATAAACAAAGATCTAGCTTTTCATAGAAGAATGTGAAAAACAACTTATGAGTCCACCCCATTTTGTTGGGACAAGGCTAGGATGATAATGATGATTCTATAACACTCTATGTGCATGTTATCTTAGGAAAAAACAATTTTTTTAAGCAACAAGAAAAAATGTTCTCTATTGTTTCCCAACACAAAATATGTTTTGTATCTTCCACAAACCATTGCAAAGACATCAAGTTCTTTTCTTTAGAATATATATCCAATGTTCAATCTCAAACTTTAAGATTATGAGGTCATTTTCACTTTGCAATTATGCTTCTCAACTTCATAATAATCACAAAATAAATAAATAAACAAACCCCTTTCTTTGAGTTTTTTTTCTTAATAGAATTTCATTATTGTAACATTTGTGTCTACAATTTTTGAATCACCCTTTCCAAATATGTTTGCTATTTGCTATGCTTCTTAGAACCTAAATTGTTAGTTTCCCAATTTTTCATTACCAAACAATTTTTTCAAGTAATAAGAAAAAATGTTCTCTATTGTTTCCCAAAACAAATTATGTTCTATATCTTCCACAAACCATTGCAAAGACAGCAAGTTCTTTTCTTTAGAATATATTTCCAATGTCCAATCTCAAACTTTAAGATTATGAGGTCATTTTCACTTTGCAATTATGCTTCTCAACGTCATAATAATCACACAAAAAAAAAAACAAACAAACAAACCACTTTCTTAGTATTGTTTCTTAGTAGAATTTCATTACTATAACATTTGTTTCTACAATTTTTGAATCACCCTTTCCAAATATGTTTGCTATTTGCTATGCTTCTTAGAACCTAAATTTTTAGTTTCCCAATTTTTTGTAACCAAAAATTTCTCTTTTACCTTGATGTGTTGGTAGGGGCTATACTACAAGGCTTGAATTGTCTTCCCTCAAATGAAAAAAAAAAAAAACCTTCTACTACCCTTTGAAGATTCCAACATATCCAAAATATACAAGATGTACACACCTCTCCCTCTTTTAGTAATAAAAATTAAGTATAATTATTTAAATTTTTTTTAAAAAAATAGAATTGACAATTAACCCCATTTTGTTGAGACAAAGCTAAAGATAATGCTTTTACTAGTTTAGCTATATATATTTATTTGGCTAAGAGAAATTTTTATATTTTTCAAATTAAAAAATTCCAAATTGATTCACTAAGAATTGATTTTCCAAAGACAAAGTCCAAGTTACAAAGTTGTTAGATGTTCTCAAATAATAATGCTCATGAAAAAGTTCATGGGTTATCATAACATTATGATAATTATTTATTTACCATGGCAAAGTCCAAAATAAAATTAATATAGCAAAAAATCAAAGTAACGAACAAACACTTGGCATATAACTTATTTAGTTACTTTGTGCACAATTACTTTATCATGAGCAAAGTTACATGCTCTTTCATTTAGGAAAAAAAACACATATGTCAAAGACATTCATGAGATAAAATTTGAAAAATCAAGTAAGAGAAAACTTGTTCCAATGATCCATCACCATGCTAACAAAATGATTTAATGTCTTTGCCAAACATAATTATTGCAATAGATTTGGAAATGAGCTTACATGCAAATATTTTCAAAGTCATCAAAAGCTGCTTATAAGCTAGTGCAGGAATTAAGACAGACAAAAGTTGTCCATATTGAATTAATAAATAAGCAGCTGAGTATATGACCTGTTAAAGTTGCACAGTAGTTGCATTCTTCGCTTTTAAGAAATATACTAAGATGTACTAAAAGTATATGTTTGAAAGTATATGTTTGAGGTCATGATAACAAGGAGGTATTAGCTTAATGATAAGAGTCTTGACTTGGTAACCTCATGTCATAGGTTCAATTCCAATGAGCAACACTAAATTATGAATTTTTTTTAGAAAAAAAAATCTATATAAATAATTCTGAAATCATTTAATAAAGCCATCTTATCTGATAAAGCCAAAGAATCTTAATGGAAGAATGTAAATATTCAATTTTAATTTCAATGCAAGGGGTCCACATTCCAGACCCTACCACTAACTACCACTAACTGCAGTAAAGGTATGTATATATTTAAGGTCTTAGCATCAGGTAAACTTCCAACAAATGCCCAAAAAGAAGTATGCTCAGACACGGTAAAGGTATACAATAAAAAGATCATGGCATAAGTAATTAGCTGACCGGCTGACTATAGTAAAGTAAGCCCTAATCTTTCCGACAAATGCCCAAAAACAATGATGAGTTGGGACCCCAATATGAATGCGTCAAATCCCTGTCCCATAGAAAATGCTTCCCATAATCAGACGGCGCAGACATTTCTTTCTCCTTTTCCATAAAAACGAATGATTCCTGTAAATTTGTGTCTACCAACCATCTTTTAGCCATCCACCAATGTGTACATGTATTTGACGCTCGGCGTCCAATATTTTCAAAAGTCAAAAATGTATTTATAACTGTGGATGAAGATGGATTTCCACATAAAAAAAACATTGAATATTTCCGCTTTGAGGAAATGAGCAATTGGGAGATAATACATTTGCATAAAGCCTATGGGTGGGTGACTCCTAGGAAAGGTGGCAGACATCTTTTTGGAGCATTTGGAAACCATGGTCAGCAAATAAAATTCATTGCATCCATGAAAATGATCGTGACAGACAAGGTGGCTGCAAAATGCTGGGAAAATGTTCTTGGACTCCAGCAAAAGGTAAACAGCTTATTGATGATGCCCTGAATAAGTTGCTGAGAAGTTGTGCAACTAGCTGCAAGCAAACATGGTGAGCAGAGAAGTGATGCTAGCACAGGTGGTTATGGCTGCTGTTTTCATGATCATAAATGGTGGTTTTTGTTTTGCACAGTCGCATGAACAAGAGCTAAGAAGCTTGCTTGAATTCAAGAAAATGGTGGAGTATGATCCCTCTGGAGCTTTGGCTGATTGGCTTCCCTACTCCACACCCTGCAACTGGAGTCACATCCATTGCAACTCAGCTGGCAGAGTTGTGAAGATTTATCTTTACGGTATGCAAATCCAAGGTACCATATCTCCCTCCCTTGGCAATCTATCCCATCTCAATTCCCTGGACCTCTGCAATAATTCATTTCATGGCCCAATTCCTCCCCAGTTGGGTCGCCTGAAAGAATTGCGGATTCTGTACCTCTGCATAAATTCACTCCAGGGAACCATTCCAGAGACTCTTACAAACCTCACTCAGTTACAAGTGTTGTCTTTTGCAAACAATAATTTGCATGGCAACATTCCTCACAATATTGGTTTTATGTCCAGTCTCAAGCTTCTTACCCTCCAAATGAACAATCTATCCGGCCCAATTCCCCCTTCCATAGGCAACCTCTCTTCCCTTGGTTTCTTGGCTATTTACCAAACCCACATAGTAGGCACCCTACCGCAAGAAATCGGTAAGCTAAACAATCTGAAAAGTTTGATGATTTTCGAGAATCCTGGGCTGACAGGTGCTATTCCTGAATCAATTTGTAACATGTCTGCCCTTACAGAGGTAGATATGCACCAAAATGCTTTTACAGGTTATGTTCCTTCCCGGTTGGGCATGCTCAAAAACCTAAGTGTGCTCTACTTGAGCGGAAACAGCTTCACAGGAAACATTCCTCCCTCCCTGGGCAACTGCACTAATCTTGGTAGACTTGATTTTGATAAGAATCAACTCACAGGAGTTTTACCTCCACAGCTGGGAAGGTTGACCCTCCTAACAATTTTCTCAGCCATGTACAATCGCTTTGCAAGTGATGGTTCTGGCACCGTTTCTATATTGTCTGTTCTTTCCAATTGCTCCAAACTAGAGTCTCTGAAATTATCCTTCAACAACTTCACTGGGATATTGCCCGGTGTCTTGCCAAGAAACCTTACTACACTGAAGTTGGACGGCAATCGTATATCTGGTCCAATTCCCTGGCAAACCTTGTCAAGATTGGGAAACTTGATAAATCTTGATTTGTCTGGTAACGAGCTCACAGGTGGTGTTTCTGGGTCAGTGGGAGAATTCAAGAAAATTCAAAGACTTGCTCTAGGAAACAACAAATTGCAAGGCAACATACCATCCCAAATTGGCAGGCTTAGCACTCTGTATGAGCTTTTAATACCGCATAACTTTTTGCAGGGAGGCATTCCTGGTACAATTGGCAACCTAAAAAATCTCAGACATTTAGTCTTGAATCATAACTACTTATCAGGTACCGTTCCTTCCAGCTTAGGAGAATGTTATAGATTGGAGCTTCTAGATCTGGCTGCAAATAAATTTGAAGGGGTTATCCCACCAGAGGTGGCAAATCTATACAATATTCAAATCTACTTTAACTTATCTTCCAATTCTCTGCACGGACGACTGCCAGCAGAAATTGGTCAGATGATTCACGCAATAGCTATAGATGTTTCAGCAAATAGAATCAGTGGCATGATTCCGGCTTCGCTTGAAAGCTGCAGCAATCTGCAATTTCTGAATTTGTCATTTAATGAGTTTGAAGGATCAATTCCACGGTCTCTTGGCCAGCTAGGTTACCTACTCTCTATGGACCTTTCCCACAACAAAATGTCTGGACCAGTACCCTCTGATCTTGAGAAATTGCAGATGCTTCAGGGCCTGAACCTTTCATTCAATGATCTGAGTGGACAGGTTCCAAAAGGAGGATCGTTCACCAATTTTACCAGGCAATCGTTTCTTGGAAACCCGCAGCTTTGTGGAGAGTGGGTTGGGTTGCCTGCTTGCATATTCAATGAGAACACTGGTTCTGAATCTTCTGGTTCTAAGGTAAGAATAATTGCTCCACTTTCTGCAATAGGCTGTGCCTTGGTAATCTGCATCCTGGTATATTTATCAATCTACTCAGAAAGGAGACACCACGGAAGTTCCAATTCCAGCAATATAGATGGGTTGAATTTTGAGTCGAGTACCTCTTTGCAAGAGATCAACTACGGGAATAGATTTTCCTACGGAGAGATTAGCGAAGCCACTGAAGGATTCAGCAGGAACAACTTGCTGGTTGCCGGCATACTAGCCTCCGTTTACAAGGGCACTCTCAGAAATGGCACTGAAGTGGCTATCAAGCTTCTGAAGAGAAACAATAAAGAAGCCTTGAAAACTTTTCTTTCAGAATGCAAGGCCTTGGGCATGGTGAAGCACAGAAATTTGGCAAAACTCATGGGCATATGCTGGGAAGATGGACACAGGGCTCTGGTTATGCAGTTCATGCCTAACGGAAGTTTGGCAGAGGCCTTGAAAAGAGACAAAGGAGGCAAAGGATGGCTGACGTTTAGACGTTTGCTGAGCATATCTATGGATGTTGCACATGGACTAGAATATCTGCATCATCATTGCAGTATTGAAATCGTCCACTGTGATATAAAACCCAGCAACATCCTTTTTGATGAAGACATGGTTGCACACGTTGCTGATTTTGGCATTGCAAGGCTCCTCTGCACTGATTCTACAGCTTCAATATCCTCCACTTTGGCTCTTGTGGGATCTATAGGCTATATTCCTCCAGGTACACCACCTACTGCTTTACCATTACTTTCTTTAAAAAATATCAACTTGAATTCATTTTCTTTATACATGCTTGGAATTCTGTTAGCTGACCCTAATTTATTGAATTGGTACAAGGGTAGGATAATGATGATGATGATGATGCTTGAAATTCTGTGAGAACATATTAAGCATGGATTTTTTATAGTTGAGAATTTACCAATTTTCTGCAGAAATTTACTATCGGACAAGTTTTGACATGGGTTTGGAATTTTCAGAGTATGGAGGGGGAAAGGTCTCACCAAAGGGAGATGTATATAGCTTTGGAATGATGCTGTTGGAAATGGTAACTGGTAGAAGCCCAACTGATCTAAATCCAGATGGATATTCCAGTCTGCACAGTTGGGTAACAAATTCGTTCCCGGACAGATTAGATCAAGTGTTGGACAAAAGACTTGCATCGGAAGGCAATGAAGATAAGCTGCTTTGGAATTGTATTTCTGGCTTTGTAGAGATGGCACTATGCTGCAGCAACGAAACCCCTTGTCGTAGGCCACAAATGAATTATGTTTCAGGATTCCTGGAGCAAATTTCCCAGAGAATCAAATCTTAAGCTTCATGTGCACAATAAAATTTCATTTTGTTTGCACAAAAAGCTGCATCTTAGAATTCTTAATAATAACTATCTGTTATCCTACGTTAATACAGTCAAGCCGATAGGGTCTTCTAATACTGGATGTGCATCTTTGTAATAGCTGTCAAGGTATTTTCTGTATTTGTAAGTAGTATTTTTATTCTTACATACGGTATTTTATTAATTAGCACCAAATATAAATCCTAAATGCTTTTAGTATTATTGTTGAGGTTCCGTACAGTAATTTCAGACAGCGAGGCTTTTGTACACCATGAATAGAGACATTTTCCACGCAACAACAGTTGTACTTTCTTGCTCTTTGAAAACGGTTTTTTGTTTTTTGTATTTTTCTTATTCTCTTGCCCTTTTCCCCCTCATACAGTAACTTTTTAAATGAGACAATTGCAGCAATTAAAGGAGACAACTGTAACAAGGGGAGCATCATGATAAAGATGGTTGAAGATATAAAGCTAAGAAATTAGACATCCACAAGCAAAATCGGTTACTTAAATCAAATCGAGCAAAATATAGCCGAGCTTTGATTTTGAATCAATAAGTTCTAGACAAATCTGGAAATATACAAAGTTTTATTGCTAGAGCTACGAACAATGTGAATCACATGAATATCTTGATAGAAGTAGCAGGATGAACAGAATAGAAAGCAAAATGTTCAGTTCCTTTACAAGCTCAAGCATACTTCAATGTCCGTTTGGATGCATATGGGGCACCGGTCAGTCTTTTAAAATCCTCATATAATATTATTCCATATATACTGTATTCTGAGTTGATCCCAAATTAAAAGTAAATTTAGGTAATCAATATATCACGACTTACCAAACACTTTCCAAGAAAAGAAACAATAACAGAGACAAGAAACAGCTAAATGAAAAGAACTTGGTTTAATACCACTAACTGCACAAAGCACACTCATCAATTCAGTGTTCGTGCCAGGGGAAAAATGGAGAAAAGAGATTTTACGATAGTACTCAAAAGATAAACAAACCAATAAGATGAGAAAACATTATATAGAAGAACATCCACCACAGACAAAACAGGACATTTTACAACAAAAAATAAGAACCGCGGAAGAGATCTATCAAGTTTGGCATGGGACCTCCAAATTGCTATCATCTTTGCCAATTTGGAGAGAAAGAAGATGCTTTAAAGCTTTGCCATGATGATGGTGGAAGGGCTCACCCATATATGATCCACAAAGCAGACGTTAAAAAAAGCAAAGACTATGTGATAGGATTTCCAAGACATTGATGTAAACCGTAGCATCCTAGCATCCCCAATCTTAACAGGGATGGATAACCGTAGATTTGGATTCTCAATGATGCAGATATTTTGATTATAGAAGAAACGCTCAAGATCGAGTGTAGTGCTGCTATTCAAACCCACAGTCCTAGGTTTCACTTCTATAAAAAAGGACCTCTTGTGCTTTTCATTTAAAAGAAAAATGTATGTTTCCAACTGATTTTGGTCATATGTAAATCAGCTGGCAAAAAGTTTAACTTGCTTCATGTAATTTGCAGGGTTCATTCCAGTACATTAAAAGTTATTCCGCAACTATTACGGACTTCTCAACTCCACCGAATTTATAGCAAGGTCTTTGTATAGGTCTTGATTTACCCTTTGTGTTGAAAGTTAAGGTAGGGTAGTGATTTGACTGACTTTTATAACAGGCTATTTGCAGCAAGTTTTAATCTTCAAAACCAGTTCCTCTCACCTCTTTCGACACCATCATAAAAAGCATTTAAAAGCCAAAGAAAAGGGTATTTTTAATAAAACTACAGCGTAACTGGTATATGAGTAGGGCTTGTACCAGGGTTATCCACCTGACATAACCTAACCTGATCATTATAAACTGAAATGGCTTAATCATAAACATCCGCCTAATAACGAATATGCAGCAATGGACATGCCAATAACATACAGTGCATCAACTCTTCGTCTTCAAAACCAGTTTCTCTCACCCCTTTGACACTGTCAAAATAAAACAGTATTCAAAAAGCAGAAGAGAATAGACTTTGTAATAAAACTATTACGGGCACTGGTATTTGACCATGGCTTTTATAAATGGTTATCCACCTGACAACCTGATCATTATAGACACAAATGATTTAATCATATCTTTCACTTGTAAAAGAATATGCGGCAATGGGTATGCTAATGGTATACAGCGCATCTCTAAAAATGGTTGGTCTTCTTCCTGGGAACTATCCTTGCGTGCTAACGGGCTTGGTGAAGGTACCGACGAGAGTTTACAACAGAAACATATGTCACAATTAAAGTTCAAACCATCTCACAACAAAGGTCAAACTCATGCACGGGGCATTATTGCATTTATTTCCGATATATTAGGACCATGAACGATTTGGCTACGACATCGTTGCTGCAGCGATGGCGATAGCTGTGTCTGTGTTATTGTTACTTTTGCTCTTGGCTTCAACATCTAAGGGTGACTGGGATGACTTAGACTAATGCTTTTTAAGGCTTCTATTACAGTTGATCCACTCCATGTTCTTCAGGATTTGGAGGGGAATCCAAATCTAATGTCCAAATAGTCTCCCTATTCCTGGACGGGCATAGCTTGCACTTGCTCTGATAAAAACGAAAGCCCTTGTGTTTCACGTATCTCTTTCATACAACTCTTTACAAAGCCACATTTCTCCATCCATTGCTCTAATCAATCATGTCTATCAGCACTGGACTTTTCAAACAATGAATTCAAAGGCATCACACATGTTTCCCTTGGAAAGCTATCCACGCTCTCTAGTCTTCGCCTTGGAGGCAATCACTGGGCAGCCCCATCCCATCAGAGATTGGCAACACAGCCACACAGGATCTATATCCATTTCTTTTGGAAGTCTATCCTCACTGTTTTCGTTACATCTTTTTAAGACTTGGTTGAGTGGTACCAAGTGAGAGTATCAAATTCAAAGAGAAACGTATCAAAATCAAAGATGAGTATCTCCATTTCTTCTGGAAGTCTGCCCTCACACAATACGTACTGCTTAACCCACGTGATAACCATCTTAAGCACCACAAGTACTTATATTGTTCGCTGTGATCATTGGATCTTTCTCACAATATCTTAAGTGGAACCATCCCTCAAGGGCTACAAGCATTGCAAAACTTCACCATTATGGACCTCTCATGTAACAAGCTCACTAGATCCATCCCACCCTTGAGCTCTAATTTTCATTACTTCAACGTTTCCGACAATGCCTTGAAAGGTGATGTACCCCTAGGCCTGTTTTCAGCCACATAGATTGAATTAGATTTGTTCTACAATGACTTTGAAGGATCAGTCCCTTGCATAGATTAACAAATAATTCTCATCCTGGGCTTAATTCCAACTGCTCATCACCAGACAGAAGAATCAAGAAAAGAGAGAGTATGAAGGACTGCAGCTGTGTGTCTGGCAGGATTCATGCTCGATAACAAGAAATCCACCATTTGGGCTGCTCCCGACTTTATAATACCGGCTGAGCAGAAAGTGGCTGCTACAACTGACAACTTCAGTGGAAATATGGAAATAATTTGATTGGTATCAAAGATTGTACCCAGGTTTTACAGTGGAATTCTACCCAACCGAGAAACTAGCAGTGAAGGTATTCTATTGTCTGAAAGGTGACGAGAACTAACATGCCACCAAGACAAGTATTCTTTTGATGAATGCAAAGTATGGAACAGGAGTGACGTCCTGGACGAAAAGAGATGTCTACAATTTTATATACATCCAAAAAAAAAAAAAGATAATAATTCCATTTATAAAGGAACAAACAAAACAATATATAAACTACCATCTACATTCCTCTTCTCGATATGTACCAAAATAACATTATTTCAATTATAATTCTTCTGAAATTTTGCGGCATCCCTCCAAAAGTCAATGCAGCAACCCACACTGATGTTGGGCTCCATGACCTCTGTTGGAAAACTCTATAGTTTTGAGGTAAGAGTTGGGCATCTGAACCCAAATGAGACCAACTGATGAGATGTTGGGTCAGCAAAGGCTTTGTGATTGGTTTCCACAGCACTCCCGCAAGGAACGGAATAAGGATACCCTCTCAGCCATTCCAAAGAGAAGCAACAAGAAATTTCAGTTCCTAACAATGCAGATATATCATGAGACAATTAGATAGTCTCCTCGACCCACTAGGGTGCCAGAAACCCCAACTCAAACCCATCATGAGACAAATGCATGGTCTCCTCGGCAAGATTTGTGTTGAAGCAAATCCAGAATCTATAACGTTAAGCTACCTTGGATGGGTTTCTTACATGCATGGAACACAGAGTTTATGCCTCCACTTATACCAGAGTCTCCCAATCTTCACCGTTTTCATCCTAACCAGAGTGACCTCTTTCCTTCTAAGCTTTTCCTATATATCAAGATTTCTTTTAAGAGTGTATTTCAATTTCGGGCAGCTGCAACATGTAAATCTTACTATCCATAAAATGTATAAAACTACTTATAATTTTCATTTCCACATCGACGGCTTTTTCAAATTTCTGTATTTCTCCATTTGCTGCTCCCATATGTTTTTTGAGCTTCTCACACAAACCATGGAGAATCCCTTTGCCAAATCCTTCTCTCCAAGGAAGAGTCTCAACTACACAGCAGAAAATGAGTGTGCCATTGAAACAATGGGCACGAAAGTCAATCATGAAAACAATATGCTCATTAACATGATGAGTACAAAAACGACTGTAATGTTGATTGAAATCTCTAGGCATAGTATGCCAAAAATGTCATAAACAGACATGACAGCATCACAACGTAACATTGAGAATAATATACGAAACCAAATGTTTCTTCGCTGGAACCAAATCATCAGCATATCTGAATTTTTACAGCAAGCTTAAAGGAATAGATATGACAACCACAATGGCATAAGGGTTACATCTTCATTAAAGTTGAGCTCAAGTCATCCAATTAGGAAGGTACCAAAAAAGTGAAAACCAACTTCCTCAAATAAACTAGAATGAGATTTAAATGTGAAATCTAGCAACATGATTCAATCCCCAAAAAAAATGTTGACAAAATCTATTCACATTTGGAATAAGAGCACCTCACTCTAAACTCCACAGTATCATAACTTCAAAATCTTGATACAGGACTAACAAACCAAAAGCATTTTTTGCAGAATATGCATAGAGAAAGAGAATGCGCTTCCTTCACACCTGTGAATTTAGATTGCATCATCAGGCACACCCGTTAATCATAGGCAACGTACACAGAACCTTGCTCCAAAATGATGCTCTTCTGCATGGAAAGCATTTGCAACTGTCATGTAAAAGTAAAAAATTTAAAACATCATAAAATACTTGTCGGTAACATGCAACATTACCTCTAGGATGCTTCATTAAGAGATAGATGATAAGCGATCACGTAGTGTATCAAACAACGCAATTGCAGCAGCATTCTGACCAAAAGCTATTTTGAGACGTCCAAGAAGTTCTCCATCTTTAGCTTGAGATGCAGCTTCTGCTGCTTCTTTGGCCATGCCTATCCGAGCATATGCCTGAAGCAATTCAAACATTACTATTGGCCATGTACCAAATTAATGAACATGATGCTTGAGATACAAAGTCATGCAAAGTCACCAATGTTTGTTAAAATGAAAGATCCATTATGCTTATACAAAATTTGAAAAGTTCTTTAGATATGAACAAAAGGGTTACGTACCTCAGCACGTTCACGGGGCTCAACTAATTTTGCAATGTACTTCAGAGCTTCATTCTTTTCATCAGCGTCAATACAGGCTTCTACAAATGGTTTGAAACCTGTAATAGGACATGCAAAACAGAAGTTTTCAAGAAAGTAAGATCTAACATAAACTATTCAGTACTTATGCAACAACAGAAAAGACATACCGGTAGGAGGCTTCTTTTCCTTCGAAAATTTTTCCAAGGTATCCCAATCCCTCGTGGTTGCCAAAGCAAAGACTTTGAGCCAATACCATCGCTTCTCGGGCACCTGGCATGAATCACTAATTTAAAGTGAATAAATGTTATCGGTCATTACAAGAGAATTCTCAAAAAACAATCAACAAGTTTTCAGACCTTAAATTCTGTTTTAATCTTTTGAGCGGCACGATGATTGCCTAAAACAATGCAGGTACGTATTGTGTCACTGACACTAGAGTCAACAAATATAGCCTGTTTTGTGCTTACTTCAAGCTCATGTTGTATCCTGCCAATGAAAAATGCAATATTTACTCTTATATACAGCTAAATATGTCACAAAAGCATTTTAATGTTACATATTCATTATTAATATTTACACCTGAGCAATTTAGCATGTTCTTCTGCTGCTTTGGATTCAAAGACATGCTCCTTTGTGTCAGCAAAAAGCTTTTGTGCTTGTTCGATAAGCTTAATACGAGGAGCTATCATTGGAGACACCTTTGGAGCACTCCATGATTCCTTCCATAGAAGAGCTGCTAGTTCCTGCAAACAGTGTTCAATTTTGTAAATATGTTACACATGCTTTCTGCATAGACTCTGAAGGTTGTCATTCTAATAAACTACAGAAAAGACATGTTCATGATCATGAAAATATTTTACATGAAGCGCATACAACAAACGAACTGAAGCCAGGTTGGTACAGACACTTTTTTCATAAACATCCTCTATTCATAGGATATATGCATTTGGAAACTAATCCAAGTAAATTGTTTCTGATAACGTTTTTCCTGCTCTTAATTTTATGTAACTGCAAAATATTTTTTAAAACTCCAAAACATTCTTTATATAAAATAGTTTTATTATGGCTTTGTATTGTGAGTATAACTTTGGAACAATTACGGATATATACAAGCGCAGAGTTAATCGGTTACTTATTGCAATAATCTTGGTAATATTTTTATCAGAAATGTCGGAAAGTCATTTAACTCACACAATCCATAATATGCATATCATAGCCAGGTCATGTCCTTTCCTGTATGCCTGCTCTCTGGTTTATTTATACTTCAACATGGACTATTGAAGCAACGGGTTTTGGAAGAAGCATTTTTGCTAGCCAGTCATATTTCAGTTACTCTAATTGCTGGCATCATAGTTAATCATCTTTTCCTCGAAATCCAATCCCTCCATGAGAAAGCTTACAGAAGTACCCAAAACGTTAATTAAAGCACCATCTACAGAATCGTAAATGCAGAGGGTATATAGTATTGTATTGGCTGCACTCATATCTAACAGCATTTTCCAAACACAAAAGCCTAAAATTTTCATCCATGAAATGCATTGCAAAAAAGTACACCACATGATGCCAGATCCTAAAATAAGATTATCATAACCCAAGACTTCTAATGAAATCGCATATACACAAAATTAATCCCAGGAAATAATTCGAGAATATTATACAATCACATCATTAGGAATATGTAAATGATTAAAGTAATCACCTGCAGTTGGCCAGATGATAAGTAAAAATTTTTTAAGAATTCTCGATCATTATCCCTGCCCAAAAATAAAAAAAGTTCTTTCAATTCAAATCCTCTTCAGAAAACAATTATATAATTTTTTAAGCATTGTTCAATTTATGAGATCAAAGAAAGATATCAATTCTCCAGCAAAAGAGAAGTGCAAGCAAGTTCTCAAACTTTCTATTATCTCAGAAATTCAAAATTAATAAATTGCCCAGAAAGCAATAAAATGGCCAATCTGAATTAAATTACCTAGCATATTTGATAAAGAGATCACGAGCAAGTACTTTTGCTTGAATCATGGAGAAGAATTCCAAGGCTGGTTTCTGCAGCCCATGATAGTGTCCAATAAGTAAGTTTAAGTTCTTCTGAATCAAAAACTGTAAACAACAAATAAACAGTCGTAACTAATTAAAATCAAACGAAACCAGATCCAACCTTGTTCCATATGTGGAAAATAACTAAGTAGACAAGATCTGGATCACCACTTTCTGTTGCTTTTATCAAAGATCTTTCATCCTCTCCCAACTCTGTTAGAAGTGGAACCTAAATTAAGTAATAATCCATAGAGTTAGAACCAAAAAAGGGAAAGAACCATAACTATAGCATGATAAAAGCAATAAATTACATGTTAGAGCAGTTACCAAACAAAATTTGTAACACCAGAAGATTGATTCAAACAATAAAATTAGAAATTTGAATTGACAAACCTGCTCAGAAAATCTTGGCTCATATTCAAGAAGCATTGAAGCAAGTTTACGCCGGTCTTTCTTTGCATGTCTAGCAACCGCTGCAAAGGAAATCCCTTTACATGCTTTCAGCTGAAAATTTGATAAAGAGTGTCAAATTTTGACTGAGAATGTGATACGCTGCAGATATCCATGAACTGCATGATGCAATGCCTAAAATATTATATCTTTACAGCAAAATACCTTCTCAAGCAACAAGTCAAGAAGTGGCAAGTCTTGCAAAGTAGATGCAGCAGTGATTTTAGCACAAGCCCAGTGCATTACAACAGTTTCCTGCTTGATTGGCAACAATATTCATTCTCATGATGTTATAAGAAAGCATGTTATTGTCTTGAAAATAATAAACTTCTTACAAGCAAAATACCTGACTCAGACCAATGTACTCAGATATCCTTAATGCTAGAAGATGCTGAAATGCATTTATCAGGCGAGCAACAAGAACAGGAGCAGTAAGAACCTAACAGGATATTGTACAAAGCACAGATTATCAGTACAACTATCTCTACCACATTCACAAGCAGTCTATATATTTGAGAAATTGCTTCCAATGTTTCTACTAGATTCACAAGCATCACCTTAAATTGTTGTATTGTTAATGGGATGCCAATGTCAACCTTGTGAACAGCATTGAGGACCCTCAATGTTTTGCACATATCTCGAAAACGATCTCGTGGAAAGTTGCTGTCAAATCCAACTGAATTGATTATGATATTCAAAATCAGATTCCAAAATTCAAAATAATAGCTTACACGTTGATTTTATAAAATATTCATCTTATAAGACAAGTATTCGAAATACCAAAAACTCCAAAAGGAACAAATTTTTAAGGTGTAAACTATATTGTTCCAATATATTTATGGTCGTTCTCCCTTTTCCTTTATTGAAGATTGGTAACCTAAAATAAAAAGAAAAGCAAACAATATATTACCTGCAGAAAGCTAAGCCATAGCTAGCAGCTCTTAAAAGCATACGTTGACGTGATTCATCAAACTCATGACCTGCTGCATCTATGCATTTCTCGACAGCCTCAGAAAGTGAAGATCGAATCAACCTCAGATTCTCATCTGCCTGAAATGGGAATAAAATTTCTACAGTACATAAAAATTACATTAAAAAATTCTATATAAAGAAAAATGCATTATCACACAGTGAAAAATCATGTCATTGCAAACATATGATAAATTTCACTACAAATACCATCCAGTTGGAGACCGTTAACCATATCTACAATGTCACCAAAAGCATAAATTATTTGTTCGTGGAGAACTTAATTACTTGGATATAGTTAAACGATACTAACCTTCAGATAATCCCAAGCTACTCTAATTCCCAGCCATTTACCATTTACCATAGGAAAATTGAAGGTCAATTTCAGGGAAGAAAACGTGCATCTTTACTTCCTAAAAAAACATTTATCATGGTTATTTTTACTTGGCAAGAAATGGAAAACTTTTAACCCCAGAAACTTGATGAAACAGGGATGGAAAATGTTTAATTGATGTTTGTGTAACATACATGTGATAATGGAAATTGCATCACAATTGATTATCTCTGGATAATATTTGGGCACTTGTTGACCAACATTTATGGAGTCAAAAACTTTACAATATTTGGCAGCAACGTTGGCATAGATCGATGGAACAAAGCCCAGAAATAAAATTTGAGATACATTGTTAACACCTGTAATGTACAGACTTAAAAAGAAAAGAAATCATCAAACTTTTTAAGGGATTGAAAACCATCTATGTAAACTGTAACAGTTGGCAGTAAAGGTTGAAAAGAGAATGTAATACACAATGAAATTTGACTGTAAATTTGACTGTACAGTTTCTTTAAAATTGGCAGAATTGAAAATTGGAAATAGACATGATTATTAGGTTGGTATGATAAGGGAAATTTAACAGTCTTATTTATTTGTGTTTTCAATATGACTGGCTGTGTATGTAATAATGGATCCTTGATGTTATTCCTTGGTTAATGTATAAAATCCCGAGGAAATTTTATGATGGATAAGAATGTATACCTTTGCACTTTGTCTGTCAAAATGATCTAGAGCATCGTACAGTAGAGCTGCAGGTGATGTACTTCCAATTCTAAAAATAGATTCAATGGATTCAGGGACCCGCTGTAAGAACTCCATGCTTGAATTTGAAAGTATTCTTACACCATCACATTCAGGAATCAAAACCAGTGGTTCATCATATGCATAATTCACTTCATCGCCGTAAGGTCCGACCATCATTAAGGACTCTTCCCAATATAACAGAACACTGTCCAATCCACACCATGCCAACTGCTCTGGGGGTAGGGCAGACTGCAAAACAATGTAGCATTATCAAAATTAATTATCTACAAAAGAATAAAAGTACAATAACTTAAGAGGTCAACAAAATTAGCTATCGCAAAACGACCTCTTTTTAAAATAGATAAAAACAGAACGTTAGTTCTTTCTCCAAATAAATAAAGAGAAGAAAAATAACTTTTCCTTTGACAGTATATAAGCATACAAATAACTTCAGATGACAGAGCAACTTTCCACTGGTTTAAGCATCAGCTATTTTATTTTGTTTCAAACAATAAGTTGTCGGAAAGATTTTTCCGTGAATTTTTTTAACACATCAACTTGCTCAGTAAAATTAATGTTTTTCTTAACTGCTGGCTACACTATTCCTCGTATTTGAATGAGAAGCTGAATAAGATTATGCAACGGTGCAACGTAAACAACATGCTGCATTTGCGTTTCTTAACATTTCAAACTATCAAAGCACTCAAGCAAGAAACGGCTTTATATTTCCAGAGTTTACTCGTCCAAGTATTCAGCTTTTAGTTCAAAACAGACGAAACCTTGGCGATTTTTCATACAGGAAGTCCACTCTATGCCCTAACTGGTAATAGTATAATATATTCCTAGCATGGAGTCACACATAGTATGCATAACTGAAATTCACAAGATATATGAAAATTGGAAAGAACTGGAGGTACAAAAATTCATAACAAATCACCCTCATCAAAAACCATATAACGCTAGCAAATTCTAACATCATCACAGGTCAATTCGCCAAATAGTTTTCCTGAGCACACAGACCCGCACAAAACATACAAAATACACACTCACCGTGCATTCATGCTCGAAAATAACCTTGGAGAAATCGGATGAAAGCACGAGCAGTTTGCCATCATGGGTAAACGAGGCCACAAAATTCCCGTTGGGCGAAACCATCATCTTCTGCAAGGGCCCCAATCCAAAGCCCTTCTGATGCACAGCATCCTCGTCAACAACCAAAACATAATCATTCACCGCAAGAATCACCTCCACGTTGCCGGACAGAGTAAACTGCGGCTCGATCACCGCCATACACAGCGGCGGATCCTCGATGTTCGGCTCTGTGAGCTTGCACGGAATCGGACTCTTCAAATCCGGAATGCAGAACAGCTGATTTGCGTCGGTCAAGCAAACAAGGCCATTGCCCCAGACGATGCACTCCACTACATTCTGCTCCCTGCATTCTCTGCCCATGGAAATCGGCCTCTCCGGAAACAGAAGCTCTGCATGTATGTTGTATTGATAAACGGTGCCGTCCTGCACGACGCAAACTAGGGTTTCATCGTCGGTCCAGGCCATGCCAATAAGCCTGCCGCCGGGGCGCTCCCATACCGTGGAAGCCAAAAGATTGCCCGCGGAATTGAATATTTGCAGCTTTCTGCGAGCAGATTCCGCGAACAATTGCACGATCTTCGACTCGTCTCTGATCACCGCGATCGGCCCGCCGAAACGCCCGCACGCAACCTTGTGACGGCTCAAGTCCATTTTGGACCATTCCATTCTGTAGATTTCGAATTTCCTGTAGAACACATTGTTGAGATCCTTCCATTCCGCAGCAACCGAAACCGCCATGAAATCGAACTTCGACTCCTGGAGAAGCTTCAATAATCCACGCAACTCGATCGATTTCTCGACGAACTCCAGAGACAACGCGAATTCGCCCTCTCGCGATCTGTTGCGCTAATTCTTCGCACCTCCGACTGCAAATCCCCGTTTGAGCAAAGTTTCTGTTGCGAAGTTCTTTTACAAAGCTTTTCTGTCGATGAAATCAAAACAAAACGGATTCGGCCATGCAATGCCTCTGGTTCAACCGAACAAAAAAGCGAAGATCCGCCTGTAGAGCCAAATAATTTCAACCATGCGAGAAAAGCACGAATTACTGAAATTACCCCGAAGATCGACGGATTACACCTTCATTTTACGCTAATTCTTCGCATTTCCTACCGAGAATCTGACTGCAGGGCCAAATAATTTCGACCGAGAAAGCATGAATTGCTGAAATTGTCCCTGAGATCAACGGATTACACCTTCATTTGGCGCAAAATATGCACTACATCGGATGAAATTTCTATTCTGACTGAACAAGCTTTGAAGTGAGTAGCTTCAGAAGCTGAAAAGCACTTGAGCTGGAAAGTTATCCGACGGAAACATGTGTTCTGTCGTGTACAGATGCTTGTCAACGAGAGAGCTTAAAAAAAATTTCCTGTTGAGTTATCATTTGTATTGTTAAACCCAATCCTTTATGCCATATTTTTGGCCTTCACATGTTTAAGATCCTTTCAACTAGATCATATTCTCCATCTCCATAAAAGCCTCGTTTCTTAATCTATTTATTAAAAGTCTGATTTTCTTCTTTATTTCTATTTTTCTCCTTTCTACTTCAAAAACTCTCCTCTTAGATGGATCGATAACGACATTTGGAGGCGTAGAAGTAGTTAATCTTTCTTTTCATCCCAATATCCATTTTCTTCATTGTTATTACACTCTCTATCTAATGATATATTCCCTTTAGAACTTTAGAGGGAAGAGGTATCACTAGATACATTGTCAAAAGATTTGCTTGCATAACGAACACTAATAACTCATTATCCAATTCAATATCAAGGAAGTTAGACATAGCAAGATCATTTTCATCCTCGTATTTTATTAACGTAGTATCTTGATGCTTATACTTTCTATTTTTCTTTTCTTCCTTAATTTTAAATCTTGCCAAAGCTTTTTCTAGTTTCACTACCTTGTTGGACAAGTCTTTCATTAACTATCCTTTTTCAGATTCTTTGCTTTCTAACTCTTGTTCTGTTTTAATACAAGATGGCCTAGGTAATGTTTTAAGTTGTGCAAAATCTTGCACAGGAATCATCATTTTCTCTCCTCTTTTTTGAGTTGTGATAATTTCTTCACTGTTTAAGTTTAGTTGTTTTTTTAATTGTATAGCTTCACTAAAGTAATCATTCAATGTTAGCAAGTTTGGAGTTCTCCTTAACCAAATTGAAATATTGGGATTTGCAGCCTTAAGATAAGTATCTCTAAGCATTTCATCTGATGACCTATACTATCTTTGAAAGAGCCCACAAATTCGTTAAAATTTAATGTTGAAATCTCTAATTAACTCTTTAACTCCTTGCTTAACTTGTACTAGCCCATAGTACAATTGTTGTTGATCTAATTGATTACCAAACTAGACCAAGAAAAGACTTTTTATATCATCCCAACTTATGATACTATTGCTTGGCAAGTTTAAATACCAAATATGAGCCATATCCTTTAAATTTGCTACAAACAACCTATAAGCTTGGTCTTGGTGTTGAACATTTGCATGAGCCAAAGCTAACTCAAATAAGTAACTATATTCTTCAAGTAAATAAGCTTTTTTAGGAATAAAAGACTCACGAAAATATTTGTAAATTGCCTTAGGAATATCATTGTAGTTTTGAAATCCTAATGATATAACTCTTTGCCAAGGATTTTCCATCATATTAGAATTCCTTTTGATTGTTGAACTCTTATATTTCTTTGATCTTCTCTTATAAACTAATAAACCAAATAAAAGAGGTGATTTCTTTATTCTTCTAGTTCTCATTCTAGTACTTGTCCCAAACTTAAGAACCTTTTTCTCTTCTAATGAATAATCAATCTTATAATCTAAAAATTCTTTATCTTCTAAAATACTAGTTTGTTTAGTCATTCACTCAAAATAATAGTTAATTCTTTCAAGCCCTCCTAGCAACAAAAAGAATTGTTGTTGTGCTAGGACTATCGATCACTTTGAATGCAATGAACTTAGGTAACAAATGTTCTACCCTCCTTCTAGTGCCAAAAGAACTGTTGTTAGTCATTTGGGACTATCAATGCTTGGGTGCCTTTGGTCCTATGGCTTTGGGGTCACGAGATGTAAAGGTGTTCTTCAAATAGGGTTTAGGTGCTTGCTGGTCTTCTAGTAACACCAAGGCTTAGATACTTCCAAATAAACTTAGTGATTATGAAATGAACTAATTATGAGTATGTGTTTCCTATTGTGAATGTTGAAATGATTAGGTGTATGTATGAAAATGTAATTGGTTATCATAAAAGAAATTCAGCTAATTGTTGATGTCAACATTGCCCATGTTAGGCATAGGGCCATAACTTATTAGTTTAAGTAACTTATTGGTTTAAGCACCAGGGTATGATTTCACAATTTGAATAGGGGTGGTTTCAATGAGAAGTATCATGCAACCTTTAAATTATTTATTGTTATAAGAGATCATCATTGATGAGTGGCGAGGTACCCCTACACTCAACCATACGAATACGAGCGTTCACGCATGATTTGGTCGAACTCCGCAGGTGAACTAGTTGTGGTATCTAAATAGTTACACGTTGATCGCAATTCGTTGTCTTCCCACCCAAACTAATATTTACTTGGTCACATATGGTTTAGTCCAAAGTGAGGCAAATGATGTGATCCTAAACTAGTGCTACTCATAGAGATAATAGAAAATAAACTTGTTGTAAGCTAATAGGCGATGAGAAGCAAAATCTAAACTAGCCTAAGTGCAATGAGCATCTGTCCTTAATCATCCGTACACATCTTGGATCTCATGTATTACTTATGGAATTACCAAGCACACATTACTTAAGCACTCCTAAATACGCTATTGGGTTCCCAAGTAGTTACACTTCAATGTTCATGATTAAGTCATACTCAATCCCCATTTAACAACAGGAATAGTAAATGACTGATGAGTCGCGTTTTGGGTGACCGCGATATCGTAGCTAAGTCGCGATATCACATACGCGATATTGCAGCGCGCCGCTAGTCATATAAATAAGAGGCGTCTCTCCCTTGTTTCGGATCCAATTTTTAGTTCCTTAGCTAGACTCTTACAATTTTCCCTTCTCAGAGTTAGAATTATTTTCCAGTGTATGCCTGCAGTGTGATGATTGTAATTGTACATCATCCTTTATTCGAGTGTGATGTACTTGGACACGCACATGACCAGCAATGAAGATCGAGATTACTTCATCATTGCAGCATTCGCTTAGTTTAATTATTTCATTGTTATTTCTATTTACTGCTTTCCTAGTTAATCTCTCTCACCCTTAATCTCATGTTAAACGCAGAATGAGTACGACTTGATTATGAGCATTTAAGTGTGACTACTTGGTAACCCGGTAGCGTACCTAGGATCTACGCTTGGTAATCCCAGTGGTAGTCGTGCACGAAGTCCAAGATGTGTACAGATAATCAAGGAACGGATGCTCATCGCACTTAGGCTAGTTTAGATTCTCTTACCCTCTCTCTCCTATATTAGTTAATATTACTTTCCATTTCCTTCAGGAGTAGCATTAGATTAGAAACACATCATACACCTCACCTTGGACTAAACCATACGTAACAAAGCTAATATTAGTCCTGGTGGGAAAATAGCGAACTGCAACCTAAGGCTAACTGTCTAGATGCCACAACTAGTCCGTCTGCAGAGTTTGATAGGATCGCACGTGTAATGCTCGTATTCATATGGTTGAGTGTAGGGGTACCTCACCACTCATCATTAGCGCC
>MNCI01013895.1:487362-502419 GCA_015680685.1 Gnetum montanum | reverse complement strand
AATGCCTCTCCTACAAGATTACAATAATGCCACACTTAGTGAGGAAGTTCATTGGAGAACCAATGAACTATATGATGATGAAGATTGGAGTACACAACATGAAGTGGGGGTTTCTTATAAACATGAACAAAAGCAACATCATCCCAATGCATGAAAGCATAACTTACCCGATGATGATGAACCCCTAATGGCCACTACAAGTCTAACGCAAATACAAGAGGTTGTTCGAATCTCCTGTAGCATCGTAAAAAGAGTCGTCTACCTAGGCTCGATTTAAACAACTTCCCTAATTTCTCAGGAGGCTATGACTTAGATCCGCATCAACATTTACAAGCCTTCTACGATGCCTGCACATGGAACAACATTGATAACAGTTGGAAAAAACTTAAGCTCTTCCCTATGACACTCATTGGCCAAGCAAAAGTATGGTATAGATCATTAAAACCAGATTCAATACGACGTTGGTCAATAATGGTAGAAGCCTTTAATGAAAAATATCAAACCTATGCAAGAGTGTCAACCTTGATTAAACAAATCCAAGGGTGGAAATAAGCACAACATGAACCCTTGGACATGGCCTTAGAAAGATATTATGCACTATTAAACAACTATCCAAGCCATGGGTTTTTTGATGAAAGGCTAATGTACCATATTATTGATAGGCTTCGTGATGCAACAAGAGAGACCTTAGGAATGTATGCCCAAGGTCAACTATACGAACTACGAACCCATCAAATCCAAGAGCTTGTTAAGCGGGTAGCAAAAGAAGAAGGAGAGATGGCTAGATGGGAGAGTGTTGAAAAACATCAACGGGACCAAAATCTCAACTTAACATAGGTCCATGATCATAAAAGGGAGAAATCAACCAATCTATCATCCTTGCCAACACAACTAACATTAGAAGAAGTCAAGGAAAAGATCAATAAGATGTTGGAATGGACACATAAAAAGGGTGGAAAATTTATCAACATTATTGGAGATAGAATTTTGACAACCCGAGAAGTAGGACAAAGTATTAGTAGACAATCAAAACGAAGGGATGAAGGAAATAAGAGCTCAATTGCTAATCATACATATGAATGCAATATATGCCTGTACGATCACCCCAGAGGCCAATGCCCAATACTGTTACATTTACATGAGCATTGGGGAAATACATTACATCTAGAGTTTGTATAGAGATACTGTGTTCGATCAAAGTGGCAACAACCCCTGTCGCGGGGGAGACCACCCCTAAACCAGAGACACCCTTCGTATCCTCTGAACCCAAATGCTTATCTGGTCCAACATCCTGTTTCCCCAACTGAGCCAACATACTCTATCTCACCACATTACTATTCTCCTCAATACTATCAACCCATGTCTTCAACACAACCACCACCTTGTGCACCTTATACCACCTTGTGCACCTTGTCCGAAAAGATTCTAGTTGGTCTGTAGGGATAAATTGGGATAGGTTCCACTGTGCAGCTTGTAGGGTGACGAGCTTTTCTTGGAGTCTTTCTAACTCCTCCTATGCATGCTCAGCCCTAACCTCTACCATGACCAGCTTTCCTTTTGTGGAGATGAGGTTTGACTGAGTTGCTGTGACATCTTGAGGGATGTCAAACAGGGACGTCATCACTTTTCCTATCTACAACAATTGATCTAGAACATCCTCATGCTCCGTAGGAGTCATCAAGGGACTGGCCAAAGTTTGAGCATCGTGTGCTCCTAAAAAATTTGTTGGTTGCACAACAGGGATATTAAATGATTCTTTTATGTGATCTATGACCACTTCTGCTGCTCCTGTTGCATCTTGGTGCTGCATGACCACTACTGTGGTGCCTTCACTAGTTTCTAATTGCACCTGAAAAGATGCAACATTCCTAGAGATCTATTGTGACCAGTGTAATTCCCCTCCTCCTATTTGGATAGATACCTCATCCCGTGCGTGATCAACTGAGACTGTGGATCATACAACATCATCGATGACCTTGAAGAGATTCGCCTCGTCACAGCTTCCCTAACTAATCATTTCAGCGATGACCCTGAGATGGCTCATCAACGGTCGATAGTCCTACACTAGCGGGGGTGGCTGGTCTTGCTAGCCTATAAGTTGTCTGCCAGGCCCCGCTTCCTATTCCTACTTAGGCTCCAGTGTCTCACCAGCACTTTTTCTTGGGGTTGGTGGCTTTTGTAATTCAATGAATGAAGCATTTTAGGCCTTTCTGGGGATGTCATTGGTGTACCCCATAATTCCAACACATTCGCATAGCTTCCTGATGAGATAGGGGAAGGGCAATGCAAACTTCCCCATCTTACATTCTTCAAACTACTTCAAAATTTCTGTAAGATATAGATGGGGTAGGTTGACATTAACCTTGCCCATCAAGATGGCACTTCCTCTAGCCGCATATGTGGAAATTTTGTTTAAACCTTTTGTTGGGAAAATGTGATATGTGCCGATTTTGAAGTAGATTCTCTCTTCAAGTGTCAGCTCTCCATATGCTTTATCTTCCTTGCTGTACGTCCTTTTCAATCATATCTTCCATGCATAAGTATTGGAATGAGTGGACAAGTGAGCAACTTTTGGTCCTATATCTAGAAGATTTAGAATTTCTGAAATGGCTTTGGCAGAGAAATCAATAGAAATACCACCAATATCAACGATGTTGCCTTCTTCTTTGTTGTGCCAAAATTGGTATGTCTCTCCCAAGTACTAATCACCACTTCTAGAGAGAATAGGCCATAGTGGGGATCCTTTAAGTTGGTCCCTGACTACTTCGAGAGCAAACTCAGTGAAATGTCCAAAGTTGAGTTCCACAATCACAGCTACTGATGTGGACCTTTCATGAATTGCTTGAACACATTTCGGAGACAATGTGAGATGTTGTCCTTGTTCAAATGCTTCATTGTCTCCTCCTTCAGCATGTCCCGATTACACAGTAACAAGAGGTTCCTAATGGATGCTGAATGATTGTGCCTACTATTTTGTATGTTCCTCGATAGACACCTGGCCTCTGCCTCTCCTTGGTCATTTGGATGCACCCTAAGAGGGTCCTCCTTGTTTTCCTCTTTTAGGGGCCATCTGCAATCACACGGAGTCATCTATTAGTAAGGCTATTTATAAAATCTGATTTATACCTTACTTCCTACTTTAATAAATTCATTTCTTGTCTAGTGTGATTCAGAGTTAGAAAATTTTACGAAAGTTTCCCCTAAAAGTTTTTATATTAGGCCCAATTTTGATTAGGAGACTCCAAAAAATAATTTTCATGGTTTGGGTGAAGAGATAAAATGTTTGGCAAACAATTTTAACATTTTTAAGGTCATTTACCCTTTATGATATCCTTCGGGCAACGATGAATTTTGAAAAAACTATGCGCAACTTGGAGCATACCCTTCCCCCACAACTAAGTCAAACACTTTGGGTTTAAACAGGTTCGATTAGAATGAGAATTGGAGTGTTAATGAGCAAGATATGAAATTTGGAATGATAGGTGCTCAGAGCATTAGAATTTGTGGAAGAAAATTTCAACAACTCCCCTTGCATGAATAGTGAAAATGACATTGACGTGCGTGATGGGGTCCCTATATATAGTTTTTATAAGCGCGATATCGCATACCCGATAGTGTGGACCCAATATCGCATTGGACTTGATATTGGGTACTCGATATCGTGTCCTTTTGAAAATAGGGTATTTGGTAAAATTGATGAATTTCCAAATTTCCAAGGTTAACAATGAAGAATTTAAGGTTAATTTGAAAGGTCTAGGATAACTTTGAAGAGACCTAAGGGCATCAAAAGTGTAATGAAGTGGAATCTAGCAATGAAATTCTTAAATAAGATAAAGAAAAAGGACATGTTGTGGTGCATAGGAATGTTGGAATTTAAAATGATGATAAAGGGAAAGATTATTGTAGCAATGCAATACTTGGAAGGCATAAAATGATGTGAGGATGATGTGCAATGAGTGCAAATTACAAAAATTACGCAAGTGGGTCCTCCCCAAAGCAGGTTTCTACCTATCATGCCCTTATGTAACCACACCTAGAAATGTCTGTAGGCACTAAAAGGGTTAAATGTAATCTATACTAGTGCAAAAAAACACACACACATGTAAATACTACCATGATGAGGTATGAGTTTGATGCTACACAAGACACGAGTCAAAAATTCATGAACAACGAGATGAGGCGAATTGTAGAAGGGATTATAGAGATTGGGACATGAGGTAACTGACCTAGGGCACAATGAATCTTGAGTGTAGGGCATGATTAATGTGTCATTAGCCCATCAATCCAAAATCAAGACCAAGTCCATTCCTTTGATTAGTGACATCACATTGTTTTATCCAATGATGGGCAACCATAAGAGCACCATGACAGCAAGGCATACGATCACTTGGCTTTTTGTCCAAGGGAGGAGTGATTTAGAATTTCTTTGTGGCACATTTTTTTCTTGATTTTTTCTCTCTCTTTTTTTTCTTTCTAGCCACTTTGGCACTTTGTCCTTTCCAACAGTGAATTAGAGAAGCTGCCAACCTTCAAGCATGGGTGCATGTCTTTCTAGTGGAACCCTCAAAACAGTATTGAGTTTCTTTATTAATTGCCTTTATTACTCTTACTCCCATTTTTTGTTAGATCTACAAGGATCTTTGTACAACCAGGCTGCATGATAACACCCACAGATGTTACCAAGAAGAATCCACAAGTCCCTTTGATGTCACACTTTGGCCATTCCCTCTTAGTCCATCATTTCTTTCTCTGGGCATAATGAGCACAAAATTACTTTTTAGTTTTTATTGTGACAAGAATATCATCATACCCAGAGTAGAACCTCTTATTAATAGAATGGTTGGGTGGATGTGGTGGGCTCATTGTCCAAATAATTAGTTACATGAGAGTTGATAACATAGAACAACACCTCAACCAACGAGTCACATGAGTGTTTTATTCATAGATGAGATTACCCATAAAAAGATAAAAAGATAAAAAATAAATAAAAAGATAAAACAACAAATGGAAAGATGAAAAACTAGAAAATAAAAATTGTAAGATTAAAGAAAATGAAAAAAATTTATTAATTTTGCTCGTTAGAATGGAGGATATCCCCCATAACTAACTTTTGATCATGACGAGAATTAATAACTGGAAGGTTTGGATCCAAGCATTTTGGGAACATTAGAGTTTAGTCATATCCAAACCATTAGGTGTCCTTTGATGTGGTGGTTGGAATGTACCCAAATTGGGGTTCACACACTTGATTAAAGTAGGCATAGTGGGGCAAATTATAAGATGTGGTTAATTGATAAGTAGTTGACCCACCATGGCACCCATGATCGTAAGATGGTATGCAAGGAGCAGTATGTCACCCCATGTGGTTATATTCATTGGGCCACATGGTAGTTGGAGTATTGATTGGTGGCCCTGATAAGGTAATAGGAGGCATTGTGTTTGAGGAGGCAAATGCATCACAGCGTTAAACGTGAGCTAGGTTGGAGGATGCAGTGGTTTTGGAAGCGTGCTATCTCTTTCTTTGGTTGTGCCTAAAGAAAGGATGCTTTTGACATTGTGGAGGACCTCCACTATTGTTGATCGTAGCAACACAAGTAATGTTTGTGGGTTGGTGCTATGGTGCAAAACCTTAAGGCAAAACTAGTGGTAATGTAGAAGGAGGTGAAGGGTGAGAATATTGAGGGCAAGAAGAAGTACAAGGAACATGAGGTGGGGATCTTGTGGAAGAGGACATGGGTTGGTAGTACTTAGGAGAATGATAACGATGTCGTGAGATAGTGGATGTTGAACCCAATTGGGGAAACAAGATGTTGAACCTAATAAGCACTTGGGTTCGGATGGTATGAAGGGTGTGACCAGTTTAAGGGTGGCCTCTCCCACGATTGGGATTTTTGCCACTATGATTGAACATGGTATTTTTTTACGAACTTTGGATGTAACATTCCTTCCCAATACTCATGTAAATGTGGCAATATTGGGCATTGACCTTTGGGGTGATCGTACAGGCAAATGTTACATTGATATGTATGATTAGCAGTTGAGTTCTTATCCTTATTCTCTTCAACCCTTATTTTCAATTGTCTAGTGGTGTTCTGTCTTGTTCCTTGGTTTGTCATGGTTCTACCTCTAATAGTGTTGGCATATTCTCCACATCTTTCATGTATCCATTCCGTCATCTTATTAATCTTTGCCTCAATTTCATCTAGTGATTGTAGTATTGGCAAAGATGATTCCACCTCCTTGAAGTGAGTTGATTTCTCCTCTTCATGATCATGGACCTTTGCTATTTCAAGATTTTGGTCTTGTTGAGAGCTTTCAACATTCTCCCATTTAGCCATTTCTCCTTCTTTTTCTACTCACTTAATAAGCTCTTGGAATTGGTGGGTTCGTAGCTTGTATAGTTGACCTTAGGCATACATCCCTAGGGTCTCCCTTTTTTCATTATGAAGCCCATCCATGATGTGGTACATTAGCCTTTCCTCGGAGAATACATGGCTTGGGCAATTTTTTTGACAATGAATAGTATCTTTCTAAGGCCATGTCCAAGGGTTCATGTTGCCCCTATTTCCATTCTTGGATTTGTCTCCTCAAGGCTAACACTCTTGCATAGGTTTGATATCTTTCATTGAAGAGTTCTACCATTGTCGGCCAATGTCAAATTGATTTTGGTCTTAAGGACCTATACCATACTTTTGCTTGGCCAACGAGTGTCATAGGAAAGAGTTTAAGTTTTTGCCACCTATTATCAATATTGTTCCATACATAGGTATCATGGAACGCTTGTAAATGATGTTGCAGATCTAAATCATAGCCTCCTGAAAACTTGGGAAAGTTGTTTAAATCAAGCTTGGGTAGACAACTTTCCTTACGATGCCTGTGGGATATTCGAACAACCTCTTGTATATGCATTAGGCTCTTAGTGGCTAGCAGGGGTTCATTGTCACTAGGTAGGTTATGAATTTGTGAGTTGGGATGATGTTGTCTTCGTTTATGTACATACGAGACCCCTGCATAAGATTGAGTACTCTAAACTTCGTCTTCATCATCATATAATTCATTGGTTCTCCAATAAATTACCTTAGTAGTTGTTGCGTTATCATAGTCTTGTGAGAGTGACATTGTTTGAGAATTTGTGTGTGACTTATTTGCAATTAATTTCTTTTCTAAAAGGCATATCGTTAATACTTGTTATAGCAATCTTGTATGATATAACTAATCTAAATAACTAGCACCATCTTGGTAATGGCGCCAATGATGAGTGGCGAGGTACCCCTACACTCAACCATACGAATACGAGCGTTCATGCACAATCTAATCAAACTTCGTAGATGGACTAGTTGTGGTATCTAGATAGTTACATGTTGATTGTAGTTCACTATCTTCTCATCTGGAGTAGTATTTACTTGGTCACGTATGGTTTAGTCCAAAGTGAGGTGAATGATGTGATCCTAAACTAGTGCTACTCCTAGAGACAATGGAAAATAAACTTGTTGGAAGCTAATAGGCGATGAGAAGTAAAATCTAAACTAGCCTAAGTGCAATGAGCATCCGTCCTTAATCATTCGTACGCATCTTGGACCTCATGTACTACTCTGGGATTATCAAGCACACATTACTTAAGCACTCCTAAATATGCTACTGGGTTACCAAGTTGTTACACTTTAATGTTCGTGATTAAGTAGTACTCATTTTGCATTTAATAACAAGAATAGTAAATGACGGTAAAGAAATATTAACTAAGAAAATAAGAAATAACAATAACAATTAAATAATTAAAAACTAAGTGAATGCTGCAATGATGGAGTAATCTCGATCTTTATTTCTGATCATGTGTGTGTCCAAGTACGTCACACTCAAATAAAGGTTCTGTACAATTACAATCATCACACTACGGGCATGCATTAGGGAAAGAATTACAATGAATTGAAAATTGACAAAAAGACTCTACACTTACACTTACCAACTCCCCCCATTCCTGTGCACCCAAATGTGTATTTATAGGATTATACAGGAATCACAATATTGTGTATTTGATATACCCGATATTGAGGATCTGATATCGGGGCCTGGTAAGACACGATTCATCAATCATCATCCATTAACATTGGCCATGACCAATAAGTCTTAATCCCATGAAAATTAAGAGTAATATGGGCTTTCTAATCATGTTTTGGGTCATGTAGTTTATGAAAGGTTGTCTCAAATGTTAATTTTTGACCCTTAAATATGTATTTAAAAGTTTAAATTATTAAAAACATTTAAGCATGAATGTCATGCCTCATGCATCTTTATAGCCGCCTATCTCATTTAGGATCATTGAATAAAAAGTAGTTTCTTCATTTTACCAAATATACATGCAACTCCAAATGGGTTAAAGCTCAGGCATAGATTCCTTTTTATGCCCCAACAGCTCATGATCAATCCAAGTTATTGCACTTCTATATACAAAACAACTTACAAAAAAAATTGTAATATTTATGTAAGCAAAATCACTAGTCCATAGTAATGAATTAATCAAAGTTATTGGCTTAAGGGTAATCATGGTAATGGTTCACATTTTATATAATCCTAAAATGTATAAGCTTTATTTCAATAAGATATTGTTATAGTGGTATCATGCTTTCTTTTTTATACATTCTATACCATGCAAGTTCCACATACTACTTTTTGTAGCCCAACAAATACAGAGTAGTGCACATTTCACATGGTGGAGACGTTATGTGTAGGTAACCAATGAGGCAGTGGCTGTTGATGGTGTAACTGTAGTGGCAACATGGAAAATTTGGGCAGATGTGGGGTAGTGGCGACGTGGATGTGGGCATTTAAGCTTTTCGTAGGGAGTTGTTATAAAACTAGTGCAACAACAAAAATTAGGGATCTTTGGGCCTCCCTCCCTCTCAGTAGCTACAACAACATGCATGTGCATTAGGGAAGGACCTATGGTGATGATGCATGACACACGATGACCGATGGCAGTAGACAATACATAACAGTGCATGACACATAACTATCGATGGCGGTAGCAAGCATAAATGGTAACAGTGTGCAACATGAATGGAGGCGCACGTAACAACGGTAGTGAGTAGCGTGAGCCAGTAGCCAATAGCCAATGGATAGCAGGAGCCAATAGTAGTGGCAACAATGACAGTAGTAGTAGTGGTAGCAATGTGCGTCTACAACTAGTAAATAGCAATGTGCATCTACAACTGGTGGACAGCAGTGTGCGTCTACAATCGGTGGCAGTAGTAGCCATAAGATATAACACATCTTTCTCCCTCTCTTTGCACCATCTCCCTTCTCTTCCCCACGTAACGAGGGTTTGAAGAAGAGGAGCCACTCTCATTTTGGACAAGAGTAAGTAGCAAGCGACAACCATGAGTGGTGGCAGCAGGAGACTGGGGAGAATTTTAAATTTACATTTAGCAGTTATTTTACTATTTTCTCATTAAGACTTAAAATTTAAGATAGTTATTCAAGTTAATTTCTTGCCTAATTTTCTAGTTTGATTTACTTTTTTTGGAACGCTACGTTGCCCTTTCCAATTGAACTATTCTTGGGTTTCTGTACCCATATGAAAGGCACCCTAGGTAATAGTCTCCCTAAATGAGTTTTTTGGGTGTTGATAATCCAAAATTTACACATCAACACCTTTTGGCGCTAGAAGGAGGACTATTTTTTAGCCTTTGTTTTCCATTTTCTGAAATATGAATTTTTCCTATTTTTTTCTCCTATTCCTAAAGAGTTTATGTCTCCATTTCCTAAAAATTTTATTTCTTAATCATTTCCAATTTCTGTTTACAGCCATCTAGTTTACAATTTTTGAATATCCAATTTTCCTATTTTAGTTATTTTGAACTTTTAATTTCTTATTTTAGTTTTCTTTCTTGGTTACCCAAAACCTTTATTATTCATTTTTGTTTTCTATCTTGGTGATAGTCATTTATTTTCCAGTTATTGTTTTTGAAATTCCGTTTTTGTTACTTGAAAATTTCTATTTTTCAGTTCTTAAAAACTTTTATTTTCTAGTTTTAGTTACTCAAACCTTCATTGGCCTATTTCTCATACAGATTCTAGTTAACAGTCATTTATTCTCACTTTTATTACTCTATTCTAGTTTTATTTTCGAAATCCTAAACCTTCTTTTCCTAGTTTTGATTTTGGCAATCCTTACCTTAGTCTAAACTTTGGTGAGGTGGTTTTCATTAATTATGTTATTTAGTTAAATTTACTTTTCTAAAAATTCTACATTTACTATTTTTCTTTCAAGGTTTATATATTGTAGTTATAGTATTTCTTCAAAAAAATATAATATTTAAATATTTTTATGTTTTCTTTAATTTTTACAGTTTATTAGCATTTTAAATTTCTTGTTATTTTTCATTTTATGAGTGAATCTTCCTCTAGAATATCTCAACAAAAAGCTTCTACTCTTGCCCCTAGTCTAGAAACTACCTATCATTTCACTTTAAGAAAATGACAAACTTCATGATTTTCAAGTTCTATTCCTAAAAGAACAAGAACTAGGATGGTAGCCAATCAACCCTTAGTTCCATTGGTGAGCAACCCCTTTAACTTCACCAACTATCATAATATTCCGAAATCACTTCAAAACACAAATTTGTTCTTCAATCCCACAACCCCTACTAGTGATGCCTGCCAACATATACTATGTTTTGAAACCTTATTAGGCATCCATAACATTGTCTAAAACGAGATAGCATGTAGGGTATTTGTGAGAACTTTTAGAAGCAAAGCCACCAAATGGTTTTTGATGCCCCTAAATGCCTATATCGACTCATGGCAAGAGTTTAAAAATAAGTTTCTACTTCAGTTCGATAAGTTCACTAGTCCTACTATAGCATCAAGCAATTTTACAAGACTAAGGAAACTACATGGGGAAAATGTCCAAGATTACAATCTAAGATTCATCTATCAACTTTCTTATGTGCTGAATGAGATGCATCCACAACCTAATGGTATCCTCAATTTTTTCCTGATGAGTGGCGAGGTACCCCCACACTCAACCATATGAATACGAGCGTCTCACGCGCGATCCGGTTGAACTCCAAGGACTAAGTGCTTACACACCCTAATGGAACACTTAAGGTTAATCAATCGTTATCTTCCCAAGCTTATTTGTATTGTCACGGTGTTATGGTTAAGTAAGCTTGAGGCATGTGATTTTTATGTCTTTTATCTTTTTAACGCCTATGCTAATGGGGAAAGGGTGAAGAGAACTAATTGACTAACTTTCATTAACTAAGTTCTAATCGTCCTAGCACTAGTATCCGTTCCCACTTGTCATACACACCCTGAACGAGTGCAACGCTGCTGTGATTACCAAACACTACTCGTTACTAGGTTACCAAGCGTTACACACATGCTCGAAGCGGTCGTATTGAATGCACTTAACTAGGAGAGTCAAGGGTTGAGAGAGATTAATTATCTAGGAAAGCATTTAAACATTTAACAATAATTAAATCCTATTTAGCTTAGTCCATATGCTGCAAGTTTTATTAGAAAGTTCATATTTATTACAATACACAAAAGTGTGCTCAGGTATAATTTGCTCGAATAAAGATCCGTTCACTTTGAGACTCCTACTGCGGGCACATGGAAATTATTCTAACTCTAGAATGGTAAAATTGCTATATTTTGGCTAAGGGTCTAGATCTAGATGCTTGAACAAGGGAAAGCCGCCTCTTATTTATAAAACTTTTGGCAAGCCACGATATCGCGTATGTGATATCGCAGGGGCAAACATGATATCACGGCTCATCATACCCCCATGACTGAATAAAAACTAGTCCTCAAGTTCCTTAAAAAATATTAGGAAGGTATGGGATTATTGACTTGAATGATACTAATGGTGAATGGGGTGACATGTGAATGGATCATCATTACAATGCATGACAAATTTAGTGTTCATGACAACAAGAGTGAACACTATATTTGACATCCAGCCTTATTTGGTAGCTAAGAGAGAGAGAGAGAAGAAGAAGAAGAAGTTTGTTGTTGCCAATGCCAAGATTGCGCCTTTCGTTATCCATCCATAAGCATACCATCAACCTTGTTCCTTGCATAACTGCTTCAGCATCGATCCATTCCAAGTGTTCCCTCCAGATCTAATCCGTTGTTGTATGATTGCCATCTGCACACACAACATAATCGTATATTAGCAAGGATGAATGAATCACAATGCACTTGATACCTTGCTTCAGTGTAAAGTCCATTAGCTGAGTTGTGATATGGCTGCTATGGATTCTGGAGATATAACACTGGTGACTACCGAAGGTGTAGGGGTTAGGAGAAAATCAAAAAAATTGGACCAGGACCCCCATGACTGAGAGCGAACCTCTAGTAGCAAGAGAATGGAAAAAGATAAGAAAGAAGAAAGATGGAGAAAAAGAAACAATGAACATACCAATAAAATGGATGTCAGAGATGGGAATGAGCAAAATAAATGTTGATTACGAAAATGTTTAAGGGAAAGAAATTAACTGATGCACCAAATAGGAATGCCAGTGGGTCCTCCCCAAAGTAGGCTCATGCCCTTAATGCCCTGACATTCCCACATTCAATGAGTCTATGGGCTCAGGAAATGTCATTTGGAAGCAAAAGTTAAAGTCTTAACCACAAGAGTTTACCAAAAAGAAAACAATGCGTGAACCAAAATATAGACTACTGATACAACCAGCAATGAGGTGGACAATTAAGGAAGAAAGATGGAAAGAAGAGAAAGGAATGGAGTCTCTAGAACAAGGTGGTGTACAGCCCCTTTGTGTATTAATGGTTAATGTGACTTAGTAGATCTCATTCCAAATCCAGCCTCAAACAAACCACATCCAATGACTTTGCATTAATACATTCGACCAATCCATCCACCTAAAGTGACATGAATGCCTCCGTCAAAGAGCCACCACCATTCCAACAAAATGAGAAAGGGGAAAGTAGGAAGTGAGGAAGGGCCTCAGTTAGAGAAAACATGTTTGTTTAGTCCCATAACCAGTGCTTGTAGCCTAGATGATTATTTCGTCTAAGGGGTCTGCTTTGAATTCCCACTGTTTTTTTTTTGCATGAAAACCACACCATGCAAAGACTTATTATTTTTATTTTTATTGGCTCAACTTCCTAATAACGGGGTAATGTCGGAACAGTAAGAAAAACTCAAGAAGAAAAACATCCAAGAAACCAAGAGAATGGCCAACACAAATGCATCAAGTCCCCTTGAAGTCACACCATTTTCAATCCTTGAGTCCTTCCTTAGTTTGAGAAATGCCCAATCACCGATTCGTTGATAGTTCTTATTATTTAAGGAAAGGGACTATACAGTTCCAAGCCAAGAGAGACCATAGAAATTTATGGATGCATGGATGATGTGGACTCATTGCTTGCTATATCAAAAGAACCATACCTTAGTATCAACATTATAACTTAAAGGTAAAAAACAAACATTAGCAACCAATAGAATATAGTTCATACCATCATCAGGAGCACTTATTGGGTGACAAACTTAACAAAATGGATAAACACACAAACTTAACAAAATGGATAAACACACACACATGCATAAATAAAAGAAAAGGTACGAATGATGTTGCAAAACAAAAACAAGAAAAGTTAAGGAAATTTGTAAAACAGAAATGTGTAAAACAAAAATGTGTAAAAAAAAAACTTAAAAAGGAATTGATGGCCTTGATTGATCAGCATAGATGGCCATCTCCTCCATGACTAAGTTGGAAGGGAGAGATCCAAAATAACGAGCGAGGTCATCCTTTCTCTGGGGTGGAATGTGCATTGATTATTGTAGATTCATGATAAGGTTTGGTCTGTCGCACACTAACTAACATTCTCTTATCAGAGCATTTGTTTGGAATCTTTAGGACTTTCCAACTTCCCCCTATTGATGTTTTTAGGTTAAGGGTTGGAAGTTGGTTACACTCTTGCTCCAGTGCATCTATGCTTTTGATGTGAGTGCAAGTTGTTCCCTCAGTTAGTCCCATGCACATTAGTGAGTTGCTCTTTTGATTAGCTATCAACCACTAGGTGTTTTCTTGTTGTGTGGTTGCTACATATAGGCACTTTTGTATGTTAACTTCCTGAGCACACTAGTTGCATGTAGGCAATGCTGAACATTCCTGTATACCATCACCCTCTGTATCACTGTATGTGATGCATGGAACTTTCTTCTTCTCAATCTTCCCAAAAGTGTTTTCCTTAGATATTTCCAAGGAAAGATTGCGGATTCCTAGGCATGCATTTATGGTACTTAGCTGATGAGACACGATTTACACTAGGCCGTGATATCGCATCTTCTCCTGCGATATCGCGTACGCGATATCGCGTCCTGCCGCCATTTCTATAAATAAGAGGCGGCACTCCCCTTATTTCCCAATCTTGGCANTGCTCTTCTTTAGTGGAGGTAGGTTCTAGGCTTTATACATTTGTTGTGATATTAAGTTGACTCCAGAACCTTAGTCTAGAAGAGCTTTACGAGGTTCATTCCCAGTGACTTGGAGATATATTAAAGGGCTTCTGGGATTAGAGAATTTCCTGGGAAGGTGGCCCACCTTTATCTAGTTAGTAATGACATGGGTTAACATAACCGTGTGCGTTGGGCTCTGTTTTTGGTTTCAAGGGAGCTCCGAAGCCTTATTTGATGGAGAGGCGTTTAGAGGCTCAACCACTTGTGGTTGTGATAGCTTGTTTGGACTATTGGTTCTGAAGAAATGTCTTCTCTTTGTACAGTTGTCAGAACCAGTAGCGAGTTGAAGGTTCACAGCTCTTGTAGCATTATGTTGTTGTAGTTGTGTGGGGAGTTCCCCTTGCATCGTTGGAGCAGGTGGTAGTGGAGCCATCGATGTGAGAGTCACGGATGGGTTTGGAGGATGGTATGTATGTGGTGTGTCTCCCCTAGGAGAAGGAGTCCTATAATACTCCCAAGCTTGGTAGTGATGTTGTGGGGTCGCGTGATCGACAGAGTCACTTGGAGAGACTGGTTGCTGCATGTAATAGCCATATGGATCTAGTTGCCGGTAAGGGTATTATTGCCTTGGC
>MNCI01013895.1:458297-476787 GCA_015680685.1 Gnetum montanum | reverse complement strand
CAGATGCTGAGGCTAGGTAATTTAGACTTAGTCATTAGTTAGAGTTAGTTAGTTCCTCAACCCTTCACCTCGATAGCATAGGAGAAAAACATTTTAAAACTATAAAAATCATATACCTCGGACTTACTTAACCATACACCATGACAACTACAAGTAAGTCTGGGAAGACAATGAATGATTAACCCCAAGTGTTCCATGGGGTGTGTAGGCACTTAGTCTGCAGAGTTCGACCAGATCGCACATGCTACGCTCGTTTCGTATGGTTGAGTGTAGGGGTACCTTGCCACTCATTAGATTTGAAAAGAGTTAAAGCCAACATTTCAATGTATGATCTTCTACATTTTAATGAAATGAAAGATGTGAATCAAAAGATAGTTCATACATTTGAAACCAAGAACGAAAAATCTCTAATAATTGAAAGGCAAGTTCATTTTGCAAAAAGTCCTAATGTGTTATTAATACAAAATGCAAGCAATTCCATGTCGAACAAGAAAGATCAACCTCCTTTCCTGACAATTTTGATTGTTTTGGGAAAGACTATTCATAATTTTTTGATGAATTATGGCACAAGTGTTAGTGTCATGCCACTTGAGGTATGTAAAACATTAGGAGCATGGATGCTACCATAAGCAAGAAGTGTGATACAACTTAATGGATCTAATGTACCTATGGTAGGGTCATTAAAGGAAGTAAAAGCATAACTTAAACAATACCCTACTTTTACATGCTATACAGATATTTTAGTAGTTGGTATGTCATCCACTTATGGTGTGCTTTTATCTAGGACTTTTGGAACAAAGTTTAGGGGCTTCTTTAGGTCAGATTTCTTAAAATTATTAATTCCTATTAAAGGAAAATCTAAATATATGATCATACCAAGAGAGCCTTTTTATAAACAAGTAGTAACAAATTTTGATCAACAAAATCAATCTTTGGAAAATCAAAATACTAATCTTTATATTGGAGTTATTGAAGTTGGGCTTGGTAGACATGTTATAAATGACCATGAGAGTAAAATTTTAGAAATAAATCCTTTTGCTTCTAGTGAATGTGAAGAAGTCTATGAAGATACCTTGCCTTATCATCAACATGATGAAAAAACATTCCTTTTGGATGTCCTGCCACCATTAGGAGAGGACAAAGATATAAATGAGATCCTAACCATTAAAATATAAGAAGGTGTAGTAGATTTTGATGACATATCCACTAAACATATTCCTAGAGAAGAAAATTATGTTCCTAATTTATTAGCTCAAATGGCCACTATTTTAGATGTCCCTTTTAGACACAATGCTTGGGATACTAAAAGAATTATTGAAAAGGTTATCTCTTCTATTCCAGATAATATCTCTTCTTTTCAAGTTTTGATGATGATGATCATATTCATGAATTTTTATTTTCCAAGGGTAAATTTAATGATTATTGTTTTAAAGTTTCTCAAATTAATAAAGAAGTTATATTAGAGGATGTCATATTTTTCAAGTAAGATCTCTTCTAAAATAGTGACTAGAGAAGCTTTAATTAATGACTTACAAAAACTTAGACCCGTTAGACTTAAGATTGAAACTTCGATAAAAGAGAACTTGATGAACTTTTAGAATCTAAAATTATTTATCTTGTGAAACATTCAAGTTGGACATCAAATTTAGTGCCTAATAGAAAACGAACAAGTGAATTACGATTATGTATTGATTTTTGTAATCTTAATCATCGACAAATTGTTAAAAGATGGTTTGACAAGAAATATGTAGGTAAAGTCTTTAAAATAGGAGATCTAGTCCTAAAAAGAAATAAAGAATCTAGTCAAATAGGCCCTCAAACTAAGTTTTCTCCTATGTGGTTAGGTCCATTTTATCCAAAGCATTTCTACTTAGGTATCCCACATGAACACCTAGTAGATCCTTAGTTGCACATTTTCTTTCCCTTCACCATGCATTTCATTTATATATAGTTGCATTTGCATATTTTCTTTGCATTTCCACCATTTCTTTCTTAGCATAATGGATTTGGTTTGATTTGTGCTTTTCATATGATTTTAGTAATCATTATGGTCATTTGAGTTACTAAGCATCCAGTCATCACAACACCATTGGAAAATAATGCAAGCATAATGCTTTATATGATATATCCTATTACTGTTATATAAAATCTCCTTGATATGATATATTTGAATAATGCTATGATTCTTCCTAGTCTATTTTAAGGTTTTAGTTTTATTATTTCTGTTGGATTATGGAGGATGGGATCTATGCTAACTTATCATGTAATCATCATGATCATGTGAGTGTATAATATGTGAAGTTGGAGACTGGTTGGCCACAATCACTAAGTGACCTTGGAAAATATCTTTTTCCCTCTCATAAGCCCCAGCCCTTAAGTGTGATGATCCATGGCTATCTTATGAGCAATAGGGTGAAGTGTGTTCATCTCCACTTAAGGACCCTTAGCCACCCAAGAGACTTGCTATGATGTCATCTAGATTGTAATTAAAGGCACATACACGAGGGTTGAATTGCACCATGGGCAAAGTTTTGAAAGGACCATGTTCTTTAGCAGTGCAGCTAATCGGCCAGACTTGTATTGGAATTCCTACCCTAAGAATGAAGTACAACATAAGCAAGTTTCCTAAAAAAATAAAAAATAAAAAATAAAAAATAAAAAAACAAAAGAAAAGAATAAGGACTATGTTCATCAGTAGTGTAATAAGTTCTTGAGCATGATGGGGTTCGGTAGCAATCCTCACCCTAGCTTCCATTCCCCTTTTGAACATATTTTCCCAAAATTCAAAAGAAAAAAAAAAGAGAAAAGCAAATAATCTCTTTTCACCCATTCCTTTTCTAAATGTCAAAAAAAAAAATCAAAGGAAAAAATTCGAAAGTTGTGGCTAGTTATGATCTAAGATAAGCTTGTCCTCCTTATTAAGTTTAGCATAAGTCTCGTGCTCAAAGTAGTACACATACTTTTTACTTTTACCTTGTGAGAATATTGGGAATAAGATCTTAATTATATACTTTAATATATATATGTATCTATGTACTTAAAGTTATGATTTATAAAGAGTGTATGTTTTGATCTTAATTAAATAAGATGGTGTGGAAAAGGTGGCCCATGTTTAGTTCTTTCTTGATTATATGGTTATTTTAATCATGTTTAGATCGGTATAGTTTTCTTTCGAATTTCAATTTGTCTATGTTTTATGATCTTTTCGATCCTCTATCTTTTACATCTCCTTTTAAAATTTATATGGTTTTGCTGTTTCTTGTACTTGTATGCAATTTCTAGTTTGGGGGCTAAGTGTTGATGTCAACATCGCCCATGCTAGGCATAGGCTTATGACTTATTAGTCTAATCACCATGGTATGATTTCACGATTTGAATAGGGGTGCTTTCAATAAGAAGTATCATGCAACCTTTAAATTATTTATTGTTATAAGAGATCATTGTCATCCATTAACACTAGCCATGACCAATAAGTCTCAATCCCATGAAAACTAAGAATACTATGGGTTTTCCAACCATGTTTTGGGTCATGTAGTTTATGAAAGGTTATTTCAAATGTTAATTTTTGATTCTTAAATATGTATTTAAAAGTTTAAATTATTAGAAACATTTAAGCATGAATGTTGTGCCTTATGCATCTTTATAGCCACCTATCTCATTTAGGATCATCGAATAAAAAATAGTTTCTTCATTTTACTTGATATACGTGCAACTCCAAATAGATTAAAGCTTAGGCATAGATTCCTTTTTATGCCCCAGCAGCTCATGATCAATCCAAGTTACTACACTTTTGTATACAAAACAACTTGCAGAAAAAATTACAACATTTATGTAAGCCAAATCACTTGTCCATAGTAATGAATTAATCAAAGTTATTGGCTTAAGGGTAGTTATGATGATGGTTTACATTTTATATCATCTTAAAATTTATAAGCTTTATTTCAATAAGAAATTGTTATAGAGGTATTGTGCTTTCCTTTTTGTACACTCTATTTCACGCAAGTTCCACGTACTACTTTTTGTAACCCAGTAGATAGAGGTGGACATTTCATGTGGTAGCAACATTATGAGTAGGTAATCGACCAGGTAGTGGAAGTTGGCAGCGTAACTGTCATGGTAATGTGGTGGATGTGGGCAGATGTGGGGTAGTGGCGATGTGGACGTGACGGATGTGGGCATTTATGCTCATTAGTAAGGAGTTGCTATAAAACTAGTGGTAGTAGAAAAAACTAGGGATCTCTAGGTCTCCCTCTCTCCTGGTAGCTGGAACAGTGTGCACATGCATCAGTAGAGGACCTATGGCGACAGTGCATGATGCATGGTGATTGGCTATAGTAGGTGGTGTGCAACAGTGCATGGTGACCTACGGTAGTATTAGGCATAAATGGTAGTGATGCGTACTGTGAACAGAGGCATGTGTAGCAATGATGATGGGCAGCATGAGCTAGTAGCCAACAGCCAATAGCTAGTGGACAGTAGGCATGAGTAGCAGTTGTAGCATTGGTAGTAGCATGTGTTTGTAACTAGCGAACAATAGCATGCATTTGCAACCGACGGATAGTAGCATGCATCTGCAATCGATGGTAGCAGTGGCTATAGGTGGTAGTAGAGGCCATAAGAGATAACACATCTCTCTCCCTCTTTTTGCGTCATCTCCCCTCTCTTCCCCATGTGGCGAGGGTTTGAAGAAGAGGAGCCACTCTCATTTTGAATGAGAGTAGGCAACAGGTAGCAAGCAGCAACAGCAAGTGGCGATAGCAAGAGACCAAGGAGAATTTTAAATTTATATTTAGTAGTTATTTTACTATTTTCTCATCAAGTCTTAAAATTTAAGATAGTTATTTGAGTTAAATTTCTTGTTCGATTTTCTAGTTTGATTTGCTTTTTTTTGGAATGCTATATTACCCTTTCTAGTTGAGACTATTTCTAGGTTTCTGTACCCATATGGGAGGCACCTTGGGTAATAGTCTCCCTAAACGAGTTTTTTTTGGTGTTGATGTGTCCAAAATTTATGCATCAACACTAACTTTATCAAATAATGTGAGTTTTGAAGATTCTTATTTTGTCAAATCACTTAGTTTACATAGTCCCTATAGTACATTACTTGGAATAGATAAAATTTCACAAAAATACTTGAGCACAATTCTGCCAATCTACTCCTAATTTTCCCTAGAGAGAAAGTTCTATAAGAAAACTAAAAATAGAGCAAGATTCAATGGGCTTTAGATAGAGAAAAGAAAAGAAAGTAGATTTTTGTGGAATCTCAAACATTTAAGCAAGATAAATTGACATGAGGAAACACTTCACAATAAGGCTATTCTAATTTGATCTATTATGAATCATCCTAACCCTTTGAGCTCAATAAGCAATTCCATAAAAAAAAATCTTATTTAACTACTAATAAGCTTTGTAAATGACAAAACACAAGCTTCTATCTGGCTAGTTAATATTGGTCAATAATTGCAAACAATAGAACTTTTAGAAAAATTTGACAGTTTCAGGCTTGAAATATTAAGTTAATAAACTTTGAAAGAAATAAAGCTATTTCATTCATCACAAAGTATCAAAGATTTTCTTGATTTCCTAGACTCAAATAGACAATTTCTATAAGATAGTACTATTAAATTGCTCAAGATGCTTATTTAATACAACATAAGCTCTTATATAACAAACCTAATAAAAGTATAATATTATGAAAAAATAGAGCTATAAAGGCAACCTAGAAAATCCCAAAATTAATTATCAAGCACAATACTATCTAAACCATTAGCTAAGTAACTAAATAAAATGGGAAGAAATAAACTCACAGGATTAAAACACAATAGCTGAATTGATGTCTTTAGCAAGCCATGCTTTACAATTTTTAATGTTTTTCTAAGTATCTTTCCCCCAATCCTTCCCTTAAATTCTACCTTTGAAGCCCCTTTTATAGTGACCTTAGGCTAGTTATAATAATCATGAGAAGGTAATGGTGTTACAAATATCTAGAGGATTAACTCATAGCCATCTTAAGAAGTTATAACTTCCATGAGAAATTTAAGCCATCTTAAGAAGTGTCCTACCCAATAACTAACTTATAAATCTTTTATTTTATTTTTCTTAATATTTTTGAGGCTTTATCCTTAATATGAGCTCATCATTTTTGGCACATCAACCCTTATAATATATTTTCCTACAGGGCAAAACATAAGTCTAATTCAAGGTGCCTTATTCAATTCCAGGTCACCCAAGTACAAATACAAGATAGCCAATTTATGGTTGATTAAATATGTTCCTTCAATTTGAACTTCTTTTTCCAAATTTAATTATTATATTTTTTTCTTCTTCTTTTTTATATCATGGTTTTATTTTATGAGTATTTTTTGGTCATTTTATAACTCCATACCAAAACCTTAATACAAATGTATGAAATGTAAAACCATAATATTGTGGGAAAAAAGATCATGGGTGTAAAATGCAACAGTAAATGTGGCCGAACTACCAATAAGAAACCACGATGTGTTTGCCACACACTCCATTAATGTCACGTGCCTCTACAAGGCAGCTACCACTTGTTTGTAACTCTGTCTCTACCTTCATGATCAGCACAGTGGTGCATCATTTCCAATTAAATTTTCCAGTAGCACTTTGCAACATGAAAGATAAGAGAAAACAACATCATCATTGCCACCAATGTGAGCATTGTTGTTGACAAGTAATCAGCCACCAAGCCTTTGCACATTTCCGCCATGATTTTTCATGATGTCATCTGCTTAGAAATTAGAATACAACAACATAGTGGAGCTTGTCCAAGGTAAGTATCGGAGGGGTTCCAAGGTCTTTACTATCAAGGGATTTGTGGATGAAGGGACTTTGTAGCTGCGGATTCCTTGTAAATGTGTAATTGTTGACAACTATGGATGCCATGAATCTAGGAGCATTAATTCTCAGACGAGCTCGATGCTCCATGGAATGATCCCCATTGCCTGTTCCTTTAAACTTGTTGAAATCCATGGTCTGATATACATGACCATTGCAATCCTAACACCAAATCTATCACACATATGAGACATGTTCATGTCGTCCAGGCTGTGGATGCCAATATTACTTCTTAAGGATGTGAGGGTTTAATCTTGGAGGTTAGCATATCCAAGATGATGGAGTTGTTGGAATCCATTTGTTAAGGTTTTGGAGCTTGAATCACCAGGAGCCATGCAGCAACGCATGATAAATTTAATCTTTTAATGGCTATGCTATTTTGGGAATTTTAGAACTTGATTGATAAACTTCTAAGCTTATCAAATTTCGAATTAAAATATAAGCCACCTTGCTTAGATATATCCTTAATGTAAAATCAATATTCTCCTCCTTGTTGCTTTGATATTTTAATTAAAATATCACCTTCAAAATCTTTGCCTTGTCTAAGGTATCTAGCAAGCTAGCTTCAAATTTTTTTTGAAAAAACCAGCGTAGCATAACTTTAACAACTTCTCAAAGCCTATCAAGAGCCATAACTACTCCATAAAAATGATAAAAATGTGCCAACACCATGGTAAGAACCTCCTATTATTAGAATGGGTGGATGGGTGTTGGTTGTGCTCTCACTGTATAGGTAATCAGTTCCTTATGATTTGATAGTATAGAGAAATCTTCACCTTATTGGGACTACATCTTGCTTTATTTGGTGTGTTTTATTAATAGTTGACAAAAATATGTATAAGTAAAATAAGGACAAAGTACAAAAAAATTAGAAAAAATATCAAGAATGAAAAAGATAGAAATAATGGAAAATTTACAAAAAAAAAAAAGAAAAAATATTAAGAATGAAAATGATAAAAAGAATGGAAAATTATCAAAGAATTAGAAAATATCAAAGAATTAAGAAATTATTAATAAATTGAAAAATATAAAAGAATAGAAAAATATATCAAGAAGGTAGAAAAAGTAATAAGAAAGTGAAAAATTCAGAAGGTACCTACATGTCTCTGTGGACACTCCCATGACTATGATTAGGGTTGGTCAACCAGAAAAGTGAATAGGTAGAGGACACTTGGATAGGCTAGGTAGAAACCTTAATGGAATTGAGACATTCATGGTAATGTTTGACTTATTTGATGTTTACCAAGATAAGCTTGTATGGGCTAGATGGATGGTGAATGTGCATGACATTAGATGGATAGGTTGCATAGACAATGTATGGCCCTTCCCAAAGAAATTGAAATTTGGCCTTTTGTTGAACATGATTGGGATTGTAATATAAGACCTTATCACTAGTTATATCAACACTTGTCATATTTGCACATCGTGCCTATGCTTGGAGTAGTTCTTGTGGATCTCATTATTCATAAGTGTTATTAGCCTATTTTCTTCTAATAGATTAAGATTCATTAGGTGCACTTTTTGGGCCAAGCTCAGGTTCAAGTCAAGTTGGCTAATAGTAGCTAGAGTTTGGAGCTCTGCTTAGATTGGTAGAGTGGGTAATTTACCATAAATTAGCTCATAGGGTGAATATCTAATGGGTAATTTCCATGTTGTTCTATAATCCCATAGAGCATCATTTAGTCCTTTCTAAATCTGCTAACCATCGTAGTTAATATTCTAGTAATTTTGCCAGTAGTCACTTTATGAGTTGGTCTAGTCAATTTATGATTCATCCTAAGTTGTTCCATGAGTTTCTTAAAAGTAACACTGGTAAAATGAGTCTCATTATCTAAAATAAGCATTCTTGGTACTCTAAATTGGTTCACCACATGTTGTTGAAAGAATTTGGTAGCTATTTTGGCTATATAATATCTAATTGCTACTACCTCCATCCACTTTGTGCAATAATCCATAGTCACTATTATGTAGGCTTTTCCATTCGACATAGGTGTGATGGGTCCTATAAAGTCAATTCCCCAAATATCAAATGGTTCCAATTGTTGTATCTATTATTGCAGCCCTTCATTCCTAGCCATTATTCCTCCATCTTTCTGACATCTTTCACAAGATTGTGTAAAGTTATGGACATCCCCGAACTAGGTATACTAGAAGTAGCCTACCATCATCAGTTTCAGTATCTTCCTACATCTTGCATAATGGCCACCACATGGGCCTTCATGGGCATCTCATAGGATCTATTGTTGGCTACATTCTAGTACACATCATCAGACTAATCCATTGGCACAAATCTTAGAAAGGTTCTTGTTTATTTTCATGTATCTCTTAACCTTATGAAGGAATTGTTCTTTTTGTTTCTTGCTCCACTTAATAGGAAGCCCTTGTGTTGTTAACTAAGTCATATAATTAGTTGTTTATGGCTTTTCTATTGAGTCCACAGTCATTATTGTCTTAGTAAGTAGATTTTCATCAGGGAATTGGTCTGACAATGGTTCTACTTGATCTTGCAAGTCCCATCTTAGTCTCAACAAGTGATTAGCTACTACATTCTTTGTGCCCTTCTTGTCGATCATAGTTACGTCAAACTCTTGTAGAATAATGAGCCATCGAATCGCCATAGAACTAACCATTGGTTTATTCATAAGAAATTAGATTGTGCTGTGATTAGTGTGGACATAGATTGAATACCCGAGCACATAATGTCAAAATGTTTCTAGCACATACACCACTACCATAAGCTCCTTTTCTATTATGGTGTAATTAAGTTATGTCTCAGTGATGCTTTTGTTAGAACAATGTATATAGTATGGCCTCTTCTAGTCATCCAACTATGTTAGTATCACATCAAGCATGTAATTCGAAGCATCTGTCATGATATGAAAAGGTTTAGACCAATCCAGAGCTTAAAGGATTAGTATCTGAATCAACTTCTGTTTTAAGGTTTTGAATGCCTTTTCACATGATTCGGTCCACTGAAATGATGCATCCTTCTTGGTTAGCTCTACTAGTAGTTTTGGAATTTTTGAAAAATTCTATATAAATCTTATGTAGTATGCCATGTGGCCTAAAAATGAATCTCATAAGTGAAGGAGTTTAGCAATGTGGTTTCACAATGATGAAAAACTCTGAAGTAGAGCACTTTGAAGAAGTTAGAGGCTTCTTGATGCTAAAATTTGAAGAGCTTCAAAGTGCTCTTGAAGACACTCTAGACAACTTCTACATCTTCCAAACTATCCAATTGCCTCACCGTTTTCACCAAAAATTGCTTAAAAATTTAAAGTTTTCAATGGTGATGTCACATCTATGATGTCACTATTATAAAAATCTATATATATGCATGGGGAGTTAGAAATTTTTTCATTTGCACATTTCAAAGAAAGGGAAGTTCATGCTATTTTTCTGAGCTTTGACACATGAACTTCCAAGCTTCATAACTTCCTGACCATCACTTCAATTTGTGTGAGACCTTGGAGTGATCAACTTAGTTGTGGGGGAGAGAATTACATGTAGATAAGTGAAATTGAGATAAATATTTCTAACATTCAAAGAGTATATTAAGGGTAAGAATAAAAGCAAATAAGAATATTTTAATCTTTCAATAAAATAAAAGCTAATGAGCCTAATCTATTCTCCTAGTCAACCCTCTAATGGTACAATAAATAAGAAAGAATGATTATAACAAGTCTTAATGATTGAAAAGAGCAAGTAAACAAGGGGTTTCTTTTTAAATTTTTCTAACTTTGCAATCATTATAAGAGCCATAAGTAATAATAAGGATAAAAATTAAATCAAACCAAGGATCTGGGAAAGGATTATGAACTATTAGAAACCTGTTTAAAAGCCTTGGATATGCTTAAATGAATCTTTGATGATTGTAAATGGCTTCCAAAAGACCCGCAACAGAAGAATCCTCATAGCCTAGAAGCAAAAGACCACAAGGCCAAGGTAGAGAACAAGTTGGACAATAAACTCCACATGTAGAGCAAGAGGCCTAATATTTCATTATCCATCAATAAACTCTTGCCACAAAATAATCTACATAGGCTAAGGTAGAGGCACCATCAACTCTAGAACAAGTACAACACCTCACACTGTTAGCGTAATGCCTTCAATCCATTCAAGAAAAGTCTATCATGTCCACAATAATTGTAGAATTAAATTTTGGACCATTCATGGAGTTTGCTCCTAAGAATGTTAAAACCCAACTCCAAGCCTCTCCTTGATGGCCCACTCATGTAATGGTGAATGGTACCTAGAAGAAGTGTACCAATTTTGGAGAAATAACCAAGATGATGCAACTATCAAAATCAAGGGAGTCTCAGTGCCTTATTTTGTTGAAGCTATTGCAAAGGCACTTAACGTTGCAAAGGTCAAAGCAAATGTAACACAGATATCAACTAGATTCGACATAGATGCAAAGAAGCTTTAGTTGCAAAGAGCCTATGGAAAGGAGGATAAAGAATGCAATGAATTAACTATTGAGGAGAAGATCTACTTTAAGATCAGAACTTATGACTTGTTCCTAACTAAGAGACTCAACAAGATCTCCACCTATGCAGCAAGAGGAAGTGCAATCCTTATGGGAAAATTATCATAGCCTAAGAACTTGTAAAATGTAGATGGTTAATTCTTTAATGCTATCAAATGCATTTAGTAAATTAGTTCTAATGCTCTTGATTAAAACATAGGTTACATTACTATCATTACTAGCATTATTGTTTTTATTATTGTTAGTTTCCTACAAAGTAAATGCAATCCATTTACTAGAATCTTTTGTATCCTTTATTTTACTATTGTTAGGATTTAGTCATAAGTTTACTTTATATTTTATGATTAAATGTTGAAATCCAATTATCCTAGGAAGTTCATCTTCTAATAATCATTATGAGTTTACAAGTATTTGGCTATGCTTATTTTATCCTTATGAGAATTTAGTTATGCATATTTAATTCTTTTTTAATGAATATATGTTTTATTATGCACATCTAGATGTGTGTGTGTGTGTGCATTAATACTCTTCTCATGGGGCAATATGAATCCTCACCCTACCCTAAACATATCCCTTATGACTTTTGCAATTAGAATGTTGTCCTAACCCAAAATTTAATTTTAATGATGTGACCAAGATGTTTTAAAATAATAGTTTTAATATTTGATCCACAAAAATTAGAGTTATAATTTTGGGATATTACATATTTCTAACTTGCTAAGTGATGAGTGGCGAGGTACCCCTACACTCAACCATACGAATACGAGCGTGCACGCGCGATCCGGTCGAACTCCGCAGACTAAATGCCTTAACACCACAAGAAACACTTGGGGTTAATCGTTCGTTGTCTTCCCAGGCTTGCTTGTAAGTGTCACGGTGTATGGTTAAGCAAGTCTGAGGTATGTGATTTTTTTGGTATTTTTCGGTTTATCTTCTATGCTATCAGAGGAAAGGGTTGAGAAACTAAGCTAACTCTAACTAATGTCCTAAGTCTAAGTTAACTAGCGTCAGCATCTGTTCCCACTTACCGGACACACCCTAAACTATGCAACTGTGGCTTACCAAACGCTAATCGTTACTGGGATCACCACACGTAACACAAGTGCTCAAAGTGGTCGTACTGAGGCACCTATTTAGCTTAAGTATGATAAGTGGCCGATTCCTTAGCTAGCCGTACACACCCGTGGGTGCTCGTAACTAAGTCGTACTTATCACACGTTCTAGCCTAGCAATGAGTAGCCTATTCCTTGACTAGCCGTACACACTGGACACCACTGGGATTACCAAGCGCAGAATCCTGGAATACGCTACTGGGTTACCAAGCAACCAATGCTCGTAATCAAGTCGTACTTGTGCACACTAGGAAAGCAGTAAATAAACAACAATAAATGAAACCACGTGCTGCAAGGTTTATCCAATCAAGTTCGTCTTTATTGCCGTACACAACTTGGGTTCAGGTTACAAGCTGCTCGTATAAAGAGCCGTTCACTCTAGGACTCCTACTGCGGGCACATGGGAAAAATTCTAACTCTGGAGTGATCAATCTGCCAGAGCTTCGCTACTTCTAACCAGGATTGGGAAATGAAGGGAGTGCCGCCTCTTATTTATAGATATGGCGGCGGACCGCGATATCGCGTATGCGATATCGCAGGGGAAGACGCGATATCACATGGGATGCGATATCGCGGCGGCCGAGATATCGCGTACGTGATATCGCAGCTCAGTGCATGTCGCGTCTCATCATACCCCCATGACTGAATGAAAACTCGTCCTTGAGTTCCTTACAATGATATCAGGTAGGTATGGGATTATTAGGGGAAATGGAACTAATGGGATGACATGTGAACGGTCTTTATTACAAGACTTGACAAAATTGGTGTTCATGACAACAAGGGTGAACACCTTATTACAATGACATCAGGCCACATTTGGAAGCTGAGAGAAAAGAGGAGAGAGAATAGAAGAGAAGAAGAGAGAAGAGTCTTGTTGCTGCCAACACCTAGATTGCGCCTTTCGTTGTCCATCCGTAAGCGCATTATCAATTCTGCTCCTTGCATAGTGGCTTCAATGCTGCTCGATTCCAAGTATTTGCTCCAGATCCATTCCATTGTTGTATGATGGCCATCTGCACCCACAACACAATCATATATTAGCAAGGGTAATTGAATCATTAAGTAAATCATACCTTGCTTCGGTGTAAGTTCCTTGGCTAAGTTGTGGTATGGCTAATATGGATCTAGGAAAATGTGGATAATGGTTACCGAAGGTGTAGGGGTTAGGAAGAAAAATGAAAAAATTCGGGGCTTAGGATAAAAATCAGAAAATTAGGCCCCGTACCCCCATGACTAATCGCGAACCTCCGGTAGCGTGAGAATGGAGAAAGAAAAGGAGTAGGAAAGATAGGTAAAAAGGGACAACTATGGCATCGGTGAAGGGGATGTCATGATGGAAATGAACAAAAATGTTAATTAATTGCAAAAATGTTAAGGAAAAGAAGTTAACTAATGTTCCAAATAGGAATGTCAGTGGGTCCTCCCCAAAGCAGGCTCATGCCCTTAATGCCCTGACAATCCCACATTCAAAGAGTCCGTGGGCTCTGGGAATGTCCTTTGGAACAAGAGTTAAAGTCTTAACCGTAAGAATTTACCAAAAAGAAAACAAAGCATCAACCAAAGTATATACAATGATACAACCGGCAATGAGGTGAACAATGGAGAGAAGGATGGGAAGAAGAGAAGTGGAATGGAATCCCAAGAACAAGGTGGTGTACAGCCCCTTGTGTGTTTCATGATTAATGTGACTTGGCGAATCTCATTCCAACTCTGGCCTCAAACCAACCACTTCCAGTGACTTCGCATCAATGCATTTGGTTAAATCATCCACTTGGGTAACAAGGATGCAACTTCGAGAAGCCACCACCATTCCGACGAAACAACAGAGAGAATGGGAAGCGAGAAGGGCCTTAGTTAGAGGGAACACTTTGGTTCCATAACCAGTGCTTGCAGCCCAAATTTATTCCGTCTAAGGGGTGTGCTTTGAATCCTCACTTTTAGCTTTTTAGCTTTTTCTTCTTCTCTTTTTTCTGTTTTTCCATTTTTTTTCTTCTTTTTTTTGTTTTGTGTTTTTATGCGTGGGGACCACACCATGCAAAGACTTCTTTATTTTTATTGTCTCAGCTTCCGATTATTGGGTTACATCGGAACGGTAAGAAAACCCAAGAAGAAAACATCCAAGCACCCAAGTGAATGACCAACACAAGAGCACCAAGTTCCCTTGAAGTCACACCCTTTTCAAATCCTTGAGTCCTTCCTTAGTTTGAGAAATGCCCAGTCACTGGTTCGTTAAAGTTCTTATTGGAAGGGAACTGTACATTTCCAAGCCAAGGGAAACCATAGACTTGATGGATGGATGGATGAAGTGATCTCATTGCCTGCCATATCAAAAGAACATACCTTAGTATCAACAATGTAACTTAAAGGTAAAAACCAAACATTAGCAATTAATGAAAAACAGTTCATCCCATCGGCCCGAACACTTATTGGGTGACGAATTTACATGATGGATGACACACACACACACACACACAAAAAGATAGAAAAATATAACGATGTTGTAAAACAAAAACAAGAAAAGTTAAAGAAATTTGTAAAACAAAAATTAGAAAAGTTAAAGAAATTGTAAAACAAAAATGTGAAAAACAAAAACGTTGTAAAACAAAAATGTGTAAAACAAAAACTGAAAAAGAACTGAGGGCCCCATATGATTAGCATAGGTGGCCATCTCCCCCATGACTGAGTTGTGAGGGAGAGATCCGAAGTAGTGAGCGCCTATTTGAATTTCTAAGCAGTGCCCAACTTCTCCCAATTGATGATCTTAAATTCAGGGTTGGAAGTTGGCGACGCTCACGTTCCAATGTGTCTATGCCACGGTTGTTGGCATGAGTTGCCTCAGTTCGTTCCATGCATATTTGTTTGCTCTTATGAGAAGCTGTCAACCACGGGGTGTCTACTACTTCTTGTGTGGTTGCTACATACAGGCATCTTTGTTGCAGAGTTTCCTGGGCACACCTGTGACATGGAGACATTTCCTCCGTGTCATCACCCGATGAATCACTGTATGTGATGCATGGAACTATCCTCTTCTCGATCTTTCCACATATGTTTATCTTGGAGATTTCCAAGGAAAGATCACGGATCCTAAGGCATGCATCTACTGTGCTTAGCCATGCCCTTCCCATTATAATTGGGAAGTCCCCTTCGTTGTTGTTAACATCGATCACTAGGAAATCCGCTGGGTAGGACCAACCACACACAGTGGTGATAACGTCCTCCACCAAACCCAAGGGAATAGTGATGGACTGGTCTGCCAGCTCTAGTTGGATGTTGCTCTTCTTAAGTTGGGGCAGGTTCCAGGCGTGATACATCTTTCGCGAAATTAAGTTGACTCCGGAACCTGAGTCAAGAAGAGCTCGATGTGGTGCATTCCCAGCGATCTGCAAATGAATAAAGGGACTCCCAGGATCAGTTAGTTTCCTGGGAAGGTGGCCTACCTTGATCCAGTCAGTTACGGTATGTGTTAGCATAACCGTATGCGTTACATTCCCTTGGACTGAAGGGTGCTCCGAAGTGTTAGTAGTTAGAGGCCTATACATATACCCGTCCGCTTGTTGTTGCGAGAGCCTATCCGGGCTCCTAGTTCTGAAAAAGGGTCTCTTTTTTGTACAGTTATCGCCAGAACTAGTGTCCGGTTGGATATTTACACTCTGAATATTTACAGATCTCGCGGCGTGACGTTGCTGCGGTTGGGTAGGTAATTCCCCTTGCATTGTTGGAGCAGGAGGTGTTATGGGAACTACTTGAGGAAAAGGTGCGGGTGGAGTTAGAGGATGGACAGAATGTGGAATGTCTCCCGGAGGAGAAGGAGTCCTTCTGAAGTACTCCCGAGCGTAGTAGTGACGGCGTGGAGTGTGACTCATAGCGTCACCTGGAGAAACTGGCTGCTGCACATAATAACCATAAGGATCAGGCTGCCGGTAAGGGTATCGATGTGTTGGCTGTGGCATCCCCCATGACTGTGGGTATTGCCACTGCTGATGTTGCTCGATGGGCTGCGGAGGTGTTCCACTTGGATAATACGTCAAGGGTTGGTGGAACTGCCTCGGGTTACCTTGTGGATAAGGTAACCTTCTGGGTGTTTGCCGTTGATTAAGTCTTGGATTTAATGCATACACCCCAGACTCCTGCAGATGTGAGATAATTGGACAACATCCCTTAGGATGGTCATAATAGCAGACCTCACATCCACCGTCATTGTCTGAATCAGAATTTTCAGCCTCATCGGAGTTAGAGATTTTTCCCTTACCCTTGTTATGTGCAGGGTTAAAGTTTCTCCGCTTGTCTTTTCCTTTGTTGCTACTTTGCTCATCCTTAGACTCCTCTACGATTTTCAGGACTGTTTCTATTCGTGAGTCTAAGGAATCCCACATTTGGTCTACCTTAGCCAATACCTGCGTTGTTAACTTTTGGATCGGCACGGTTTTCCTGTTCACCAACTCTTCGAGTGGTGACTCATCCTCCTCATCACAGAATTTCACTCCCTTCTTACGAAGGGAGGGATCACGGTTGTATTCCTCCGCACTTTCTCTTTTCCGTAGCTCACCCTCTTCTTGCGCTACTTGTTCCAACAATACTTCAACTTCATGGGCTCTTAGTTGGGAGAGTCTCCCTTGGGCGTAAGTCCCAAGAGTTCTTCTCGTTTCATTTCGTAGCCCATCCACGAGGTGGCGAAGTTGATCCCGCTTAGCGTACCCATGGCCCGGGCAACGATGTAGCAATGTGTAGTAACGGGCCATGGCAGCATCCAAGGATTCATAAGCTCCTTGTTTCCAGCCTTGGATCTGCTTACGCAAGTTAGACACTCTGGAGTACGTTTGATATTTGTTGTTGAACAATTCAAGCATCGTACTCCACCTCCTGATGGTTTCCGGTTCTAAGGACCGGTACCAGCTTTCCGCTTCTTTAGTGAGTGTCCTTGGGAACAACTTGAGTTTCTGCCACTCATTGTCTATGTTCTGCAAGGCACAGGCGTCGTGGAATGCCTGTAAATGATGTTGAGGATCAGCGTTGTATCCCCCTTCAAAACGTGGGATATTATTTATATCCAAACGCTTGATCCTACTGTCTTTCAAATGCCTTGTGGGAATCCTAACTGCCTCTCTAATGTCAAGCATACTTCGGGTTGCGAATAGGGGTTCGTCATGATCATCTCTTTCATGACGTCTGTGATGTCTACGTTGTGGTTCCCTATTCTCCCTACGTCCTTGCCCTTGTCCTAACTCCTCTCGACCTTCTTGTCGAGGCATTTCATCTCTTCTACCTTTACTTTCCGCGTTATGCTCATGGTGGCTGCGCCCAGATGTGGAAGGAGAGGGTGAATGATGTGATGAAGGGGAAGAAGAAGGGGATCCATCACCATGGTGATGTTTCTTGCCTTCTCTTCGGCTGCTTCGGCCCCGATCGTTGTGACGATCAACGAGTCCGTCATTAGTGCGAGTGATTGTTCCTGCCGTGAACAGCTGGTGCTCACGGGGATCAGAGCCTGGAATATGTATCGTTGATCTAAGGCCCTGATGCCTAACCTCTTCACTAGAGTGAGGAGGAGGAACATCATTTTCTAAGAAACCCATCGTGAGGGGTTCCTCTTCTCCTATTTCACTAATGACGTGGGGAACCTTGCCCTTCAATAGTGAATGTTGGCTCTCCTGCCTTTCGTCCCGAATATGTTGGGGGTTTGTGGGTTGATAATCCCTTGTGTCATGGTCATCCAAAACGTATTCTACGAACAGCTCATGCATGCCAATCTGTACCAAGGCATGGAGAAGCATGTTGGGAGCAGAGTGATCTGGAGGTAACACAATGTTACCTTGCATGTCTCTCCACCAAAGTTGCTCATCTTGATGGAAAACAAAGGTAAAATCTGGCACATACTCATCGGGATGAGTATATGTAACTTTGGATTGTTGAGGACATGGTTGATTTCGGTTATGCGTATGATCCTGGCTTTCTCCTGTATTGTCCTTAGGTGAGTTGATTGCATGAGAAGAAGCCATTTCTAATGGTGTGCTAACTTTCACCATTATTTAAC
>MNCI01013895.1:415625-457470 GCA_015680685.1 Gnetum montanum | reverse complement strand
ATCGCGTACGCGATATCGCAGGGGAAGACACGATATCGCGTACGCGATATCGCGGCTCAGTGCATGTCGCGTCTCATCACTAAGTATCATAAGAGTTTTGGTATTTGACCTAGGCAACTATGACAAGTAAATCTTAGAAAATATTTCTGACATATGACTAAGTAGGGTATTTATTAAGAATTTCATAGGAGTCCTCGTTCACATGTTATGAATATTAAATCTTACAATATAAGTTAAAAATAATATATATGTTATACATAAAACATATGTGCATTACGCTTGTTTTCATTGCCCATGGTTTTGGCAACTTGTTTTCACTGCTCATGGTTTTGGCCACTTGTTTTCACTACCCGTGGTTTTGGCTACTTATTTTCACTACCATGGTTTTGGCCACTTGTTTCATTACCCATGGTTTCTGTTGCTTGTTTTCTTTGCTCATTGGTTTTTGACACTTGTTTTCTCTTCTTATTTTAGAAATCATGTCCAATGGTGATGCCTGTATGAAGACCATTTGGGCCCCATCCTCTCACACCTCTCTCACTTAACTTCAATCTGGTTCTTTCCATTCTAAGCTCATCCTTTCCATGCATCAAGTCCAAGTCTCGCACTACATGCTTCTTTGGATTCAAGGAAACTGTCGAGCGCAAAGTACAAATTGATTCTAGGAAACTTGGGAAGACTTTAAGAAGATTTTGGAAAATCTTCTAGCATAGGTGAGAGAGATTATTTTATATTTTTCCTTCTTATGTAGCTACCCTATTTTGTTTTATGTTACTATCCTTCCCTATTCCCTCTTTCTACTTTCCCATGCTAAGTTCTATGTTGAGATGCTGCTGAATTTTTTTTATTAAGGTTATGTCTAGACCTCCTTCCATCTTTTGTGTGTCTTTAAAATTGTGGAGATTTTTCAGAGCTTGCTTCTCATATATCTTAAGATTGTTTTGATCACCTCTTAATAAGATCTAGCTTATGGTAAGAATTTTGGAATTTTGAAATTATGTGGATTTTTAGTTATTTGAGAAACCTTTTATTTCTTTGGAATAAATTAAATCATGTGACCATTTGTGCTTAGTAGGTAGTGGGAGCCATGAATCTTTTAAATGCCCTTGTATGCAATAGTGGAGTTTTCTTTAGTGGGACCCATCAAACGTTGTTGAATGAATTTCCTACCCTAGATTTTGATTCATAAGTTCATGTGAAACTATGGATTTAACTAAGACTATGGCACTGAGGAGTTAAGTTTAGTGGTATGTGGTGAGGCATAGTCAAGACCTATCATTCCAATGATACATGTGCGTCGGCTGTTGAGGATGTTAGTAGTGAGGCTATTGCTAAGACTTGGCCATGAGCAACTTTTTTTGGGATCATGAGGTTAATCTGATGAGGTTCTTTCAAGAGTTGTCGATGAGTCCTTTTGACAGCGAGGACAACCAAGACCTAGTCTTCAGAGATGCCTGAGTAAAATATATATTTTGTTTGGATTTTGCTGGCAAATGTGTGATATCTTTGAACACTAAGAGATTAAATAATTAAAACATATATTTGCTTTAGATTCTTGAATTTTATTTAGATTTCAGAAAAATTTGTAACATTTTTGGACATTGTAACCTTTTGCATATTATATTGAAAGCCTTTACCAAGCCCTGAGACTTTGGCCCAAAACCTTCATGCTCCATGAAAAGGGAAATGTAATAACCTTTGTTATTTGACAGGTTTTGACTCCTCTTGCATTTTGATGTCAAGAGTCTAGAATAGATAAGAAAGCATTGGAAGAGGGACATAGGATGAAAGATGGACCAATTCGGCACAAGATGGATCCTCTTAGCTTGAAAAATAGTTTCTATATATTTTGTATTTTCTTAAAGATAGAAAGCATGTACATTATTTGGGAACTTGAGCCATGTACATATTTTTGTGAATAAATAATAAAATATAATAGATATGATTTTGCCATCTATGCCATTGGAGCCATGAGATCACAAGAAACATTTTTTCATTTATGCATGTGTAATATGTTTGGAAAAATTTAATATTGTTTAATTTCTATTAATATTTTATTATTTATTTTAATAAATTTCAAACATTAATAACTTTATTTCTAGATGTCCATTTGAGATAAAACAAGGGTGGTTAGGATTGTTATTTTGTGTACTATTTTATGATGCATCTAGTGGAATTTTTAGACATTTATCTTTTTGTGGTTATGCAAAATTTCCTTTTTAATTAAACAATTTTATAAAATTATTTATATAGGTATAATGAAATTTAGTTGCATTGTATTGCTTTACTATATTTATGATTCTAATTAGTAATTTTTATGTATTTTATAGCTTCCTTTGAAATTTTTAAGGATCTTTATTAGTTATTTATAGGATATATTATAGATAATTAATAGGGGTGTTACAAAAATTTAATGCTAGCATAGCACATCTGCTCTTCCTAGAGATCCAAAGGAGCTTAAAAAGAAAAAAGAAAAAAAAGAAGACAAGGAAACTCACATTGTCATTCCCTTACCTAATTAGAAAGTTGTTTAAGTAAGCAAGGATTTTGGGATACGCTAATGATGAATAGAGAAAAGCCCAGAATGCATCATATGTAGAGATGTCTAATCTAGTGCCACCAAAGAAGGGCCAACTGGATAAGCCAGTAGGCATTGAGGGAGTAGTAGGTTCTACACTAGCAAGTAATCTTTCAGCAAATGGACAACAACAAGTAGGACCTCGTGGGTCAACGCCTACTAGTGATAGCCTTGAATAAAGAGCTCTAGCAACATAACAAGATTATAGACCCTCCATGAGTCACTTGCAACAGTTTGCAGAAATCATAAGCTGGGGAACAAGGGAAGGTTCTTCATTATACTGAGTAAGGGATAACTCTGTAAGGCCTATAATATCCACAGGACTTGCTAGTGGATAGGTATCTCTATAAGCAGGAGGGGATAATGACTGGGCATAAACAAATTTCAGTGAACGCTACATTATTTCAGGTTATGCTAGAAAGTGGGGAAGGAGCCATAGTAGTGATAATGCAACATTAAGATGCAATAGGAGCAGCAGAAGTTATCACTGATCATATTAAAGAATCCTTTAATGTTCCTGTTGTGCCATTGGTGGATATTGCTGAAACTAGAGATATTCAAATGTTAGCTGGAACGTCCATGATCCCAATAGATCATGAAGATATCCTCGATTGATTGTTGTAGATAGGGCAAGTTATGCAAAATTTCTTTGATATCACTATAGTTCAATCTAATCTAATAGCAACAAAGGAAAGCTAGTCATGATAGAAACAAGGGCAAAACATGCAGAGAACGAAGTGCAGAGATTACAAGTTGAGTTAGCATCTTTGAAAGTAGAAAGGAGAGACCTTACACAATATTGTTGATGCGTAAATTTTGAACAAAAATTTACCTACGTTAAGAGACTATCATCTAGGGTGCCTCCTGTATGGGTACGGAAACCGAGAATAGTCTACAATGGCTATACGACCAAAAACAATAATGATAATATTTTTAAACAAAATGTTAAAAATTTAAATCTAATTTTAGGAGGGTTCTATTATGTCCGATCAAAATTAAATATTTGTGCAATTTTTAAGGACTATAAACAATTCAAAACAAAAAAAGATTCAAATTTTATGTGGTCACATTGTGTTTGCACGCGAACATGTGCAAGGCGTCTGCCGTTTGTGAAAGCAGAGAAACAAATAACAAAAACGATGTTGATGCCGTTTTGGTAGGAACAGTGGTCCGTCACTGTTGAAGTCTCCCACGTCCACTCTGCAGTCTGCCACTGCGTCCGTCATTGTTGACGCGTTAGCAGCAACACGCCTTCGTTTCCCCGCGCCTGTCGTCGATATCACCTACCGGCCCGAGAGAGAATCTGGTTCCCTGGCCCCTTTTCCTCCCTGAGAGCCCCTGGACGCCATTCATAGCAATCTCCAGAGAAGAAACAACCGCCATCAACCATGTCAGTTACTGTGCCTCACCCATTTCTTTTAATCAAACTTTTCTCTGTAACCCTCAGTATAGTTTGATGATTTAAGGAAGAGCTGCGAAAAATAACAAAAACATTAATCATATTGGGGTGTTGGAAATTTTCGTTTGACTTAAGGGTCTTGGATCAAGTTAAGTTTTAATAGTATGTTACATTTAACCTGCAAAGAATGTATATATGTATATAACAGTCAAGATTTTTATTTAAAATAATACTATGCATTGTTGGAATTTGAAATCCTTTGCACTTTTTTTTTTCTATTTGGAAGTAGATTTCAGACTCTTATTTTACTCCAATGTTTTTACTGGGTAAATTGTGTCATCAATACTAAATATAATTTAGTGAGGATCACAGATCAGTGTTTACTGTTTCTATTTAAGACAGTTGGAATTGAATCACAGTCAGAGATTCAATTTATACATTCAACTGATTTACTTTTTATGTTACAGAATATTGCCTTCTTTCAAAAGGCTCCTAGTTATCCCAATGGAAGAGTTTCAAATTCCTTTGTGGAAAAACAACCACTAAACAGAGTTATCTGTACAAGGGCAATCCAAACACCATTATACAACTACAAACTATCAAACTTCAATATACTCATTCATCCCCATTTAACATTTCCACAACGGCACAACTTCAATAATGTTAAACTGTGTCATCCTCATATCCAATTCTCCAGTTTTGTTTTCTAAGTTGAAGACCAAAGTGACAGTAACTTTATATCAAGATTATATTAATATGTGTGACATGCAGTAGAAAACCGATTCAGTTTCATAGCCAAGGTTCCTGTGTTTTGATGCAGAATTTCATTGTGGTCAAAGAAAAATAACTTGTTAAGCCTAATCACAGCCAAATTGCTGCATGCGTCATTGCCATCGTCATAGTCACACCTAGCCAAGAAAAAAAAAAGGTTTTTTAAAAAACAATGCATATTCATTTTCACCGTGTTTAGCTGCATCCTAAAATTCACCCATCCACCTGCATAAGGCATAACAGCCCCAAAAGATTTCCAAACCTGTCACTCTCCAACTACCAAGAAAGCGCACTCTTTAATTTGTGTTTTGGGGATTTTTTTTGGTCTTCATTCTTTATGATACAAATGGCCGAGCAGGTAGACTCTTTGAATAAAAAATAGTGGAGATGTGGGTGCTTGGAATTGTAATAGTGATTCAACATTGGATTTCAATCACTTGAGCTTACGAACTGGCATGACATGAATTGGGTCTCAAAGTCGCCTACAATTTCGATCCAAAGGAGAAGTTGAAGTTGGATGTGCTGACTCTTCTTTTCCGTGCTTTGTATTCTTAGTGAACAAACATGCCCATCCCCCCATTATTACTACTTTGAAGGGAATCAGCAAGAAAGCCATACATAGCTCAAGAGCAATGACGTGGTTTGTATGCTTAGTAGGTTTTGATAGAGCAATGGACAGAATCTTGACAAGTACAATATTGATCGTTTGTAGGGTGGAATTGTTGAATTGCTTTATGGAGCTATTGAAATTCATAATTTTTATATTATATTATTGTTGATAATGACCCATGCTTAGCATGGGGGGTTGCTCTCAACAAATACATAGTCCTACACTAGCTAGAGGCCTTTAGTACAGAACAAGTAAGGCAAATAATAGTAAGAAATATTCAAGTTGAGATGGATAAGAAAAAGGCAAGATGGAACACATTAGTGCTAGAAGCACAAACGTATGCACATGCAAGGCTATCACTATCTTGGAAGAAAAAAATAAGAAGCTTACTACTAACAATACCAGGTTGACAGATATCAAAAAGTAGAAAAATGTTTTTTAAGTAAAGCATTCCTTAACTATGAGAACAATTCATTAGAGTTAACCAAGATATGAACAAATTAGCTAGAGAAAATTAGACCCTATTAGTGGAAGAAGTCTGCATCATCAAATAGAAATTAGCAATTGAAATAAGCACATGGCAAAATGAGGCCAAAAAACATGAAAGGCTCAAGAAACACTTCAAGGATCAGGTGGACATGTATAAGTAGATCAATGAGAAAGGAATCTAGATGGCCAAGGCTAAAATCAATTCAATTACAACATAGATACTAAACTGGCAGCCAATTCTGGATAGCCTTACCCATGTCCACCAAGCTGTAAAATAATGAGGACATGTAGATAGATGATCTCAACAAGTACATGGGGTTAGTAGACCTTCAATATGCTAATTTGGCCATGTTAATAGTAGGAAGTCCAAGAAATAAGCTTGAGCAATAGGTAGTTGCTATTTATACCATGTATGAAAATGAGTTTGCAGATCGGAAGGATGGATAGCAAAAACTAGATGTGGCAAACTTTGAACTAGAAATCGTCAAAGCTAGCTATCAAGGAAAAAAAGATGTAGTAGCAAACCTGGTGCACTAAATGACTAATTATTAAGAACTGAGAAAGATGTCCAAGGCATTTGAAGGAGAAAGAAGGTAGTTTGCAACTTGGTATGTGAAGGCCAACAAGATGTTTCCACAGCTACCATGCTCATGGGATGTATCGACACCATCAAACATCGCAAGATTTGCATGGATAGTACATGATCCCATGTTAATAGAAGAGAAGCTTTAGGCACTTCTCAACTGATATTAATTTGAAAAGGCAGATGATAAGGGAAAGAAGTTAATGGAGGAGTCTCTGCCATTGGGAACATAAAGGCTACACTGAGCTATTTAATTTTTTTTGTTATCATCAAATGTGTCCATCATGCTATGCATGATAACTTTGTAAAAACATCCCTTGAATTACAATGTGGCATTCAAAGTCATGTCTATAGGTAGTTATGTCAAATTTAAGTATACCTCCCAATTTTTTAAGGAACTCTATTCTCATTTTGTTTTAACTCGAGGATGAGTTTCTAGTTAGTTGTGGGGGTATGATAAACCTTGTTTTTCATGGATTATGATATCACATCTAGGATATCATAGCTCTACCTATGTCATCATTGATACGATGTATTGGGAGTTGTATGACCCTATAAATACTAACACTTGATTGCATCAACAACACAAACTTTTCATTATAGTCTTAGGGAAACTCTTGTAGTTTGTTTTCATAGTTTATACTTAGTGATAGAGTGAATGCCCACAATATGGTGTTGAACAATTGAACAAAATATTTATTCAAGTAGATTGTACTTGGGCATAGTTCTTGAACAACAATAAAGATTGAGATTGTTTTTCACCATTGCAACATCCACTTAGTTTCTTTGTTTTACTTAGTCATTTTCCTTAGTTTAATTTTCATGTTTACTCTAGTATAGTTATATTTTTTAAGTACTTTACTTTTCCACATTTATTACTAAGGTAGAATGAGTACGACTTGTTTCAAGTGTTAAGATAATCATTTAGTAACCCAATAGTGGTTTTACTTGATTTGCTTAGTAGTGAACTCACTTGGTAATCCTAGTAACGATTACATGAGCCCAAGATGTGTATGACAAGCTAGGAATGGCTGCTCATCACTATAGACTAGAATAGATTTACATTTCTATCATTACTTAGACTTAGATTTTATTCTCACTTTTATTGTGGAAGCACTTAGGAGTAATGTGAGCCCACAACATCAACAGATCATACACCTCACTTAGAGTTAAACCATACACTTGCACTTTACTAACTCAAAGTGGGAAGACAACAATCATGAATTGATTATCAATTGCTAGCATACTTACATTTTCCATCCATAGATTATGATTTGGTCGTGCGCATGCACTCATGACTTGTATGGTGGAGTGTTGGGATATCCTATTGCTCATCACTCACAATCACCATCAACCCAATCTAATATCTTTTTGATTTTTATAGTTGACTTTGATCAGAAGCCTTATAGTTAGAACTTCCTCACAATTAGAATTTCCTCAAGAGTATAGAAATAATCAAACAACAACCAACCCAATCTACTTCATTGAAAATATTTAGAATTTCTACAAAACTTGATCACATATTGATTCGATGTGTGTAATTGGAGAAATATTTTCTAGAGAACCTAATCAATATATGGCTAATTGAAGAAATTTCTTATCTCTCTCTCTAAATAGACTAATATCAAACTATTAAAGGAATTTGTCTCTTTACTTATAAATAGGCTATCTTAAACCAATCTTTCTAGTAATTAAAGAAATGTTGAAATCTAGTCAAAGGATGAATAGTAAAATATATAACTAATCAAGAGATAACCAAATGAAATATCATAACTAATCAAGAAATAAACAAATGGAGTTGCCATAGGAAAGAAAGATAAATGCATATTGGCAAAGGTATCTTGTTTCTTGTTCTTTTCTAGTTGCCTTCTTTGCTATCTACTTTGGTTAGTTATGTTTTGAAGGTTAAAGAAAATCTAATATACATATTTCCATATCTCATAAATGGCGAAGAGGGTCTTCATCAAGTGACTTCAATAGGAGAACTAGGAGTCATTGAATGTGATTATGCATTTTGGAATTTCTTTGGTAACTGTCTAGGATTTCCAATGCTCTGATACCACTACTAGAATTATCAAAAATGCAAGAGAAAAGTATGATGGGATCTCTCTTGGCTCAAACCTCTAACTTATGCTCTTTGAACTTCTTTGATGTCTGAAATTTTCTACAATCATTGGAAATGAATTGACAACAATGATGGGTGCTAAGAATCCTTAGTCATAGTTGAAAATTGGTCCAATAGTAGGGATGCACACTGATTTTAGATTTTGTAAAAGGCTATTGTTATAAACCATTCTAATGGTGTGGGACAATAACATTTGAATATTATCATTGCAAAGTGATTGCATAACTTTGAATATTATCATTGCAAAATTTTTAAACAATATTTGCCCCACGATGTATAGTAAAATTATAACTTCATAACGTAATGTTATCCCATAGGATCGAATCTATAACTTGGAGTCACCAAATCAAGAGTTTTATCATTGCAAATTGATCGTACAATGATAGGTGATAAAGCTTAAAATCTTCTCTTCTCAACTACTATCACTACAACTCCATTAAATCAATCATAGGCAATAAGTTTAGGTTTAAAATCTAAAAAAATTATTATGTTAGGCCATTACTAGGGCATGTTCTATGATAAGCCCTATCTTTCAAATTTAAAAATAAAATCCAACTTGGATTAGACTCAAATCTCATTCAAACTTTAAATACTTGTAGTAATATCTTTGTTGAGAACATCAAAGCCTAGATTCATGCTTAGATTAGATATGCATGGTAGTTGTAAAGTGAATTCAATCAACATGCATAGGGATACATGTCATTTCAATACTTTTGATGCACTATGGTGGGAGATCAATAGAAATTAATAAGGAGAGGAAAAGCCTAAAGGAACTCCAAACCTTGAAATGCGAGATGGATGATAAAATGAGCTTGAGATTATGATAATAATTTCCCAAATCTTTTAATTCCTTGAAGATTCAACACAAAAATAATGAGTCCTTGCTAGAATTAATCTTAATTCAACATAAACTTCAACAAAATTTTGATTATACGTTCAAGTTATTAAAAAACATAACATGCAATTGTAAATTCATGAAAAAACATGCAAAATAAACATGAGAGAACCAAGATTTTGTAAGAAATTGGGAATGTGAACAAATTTGAGAGTTGCAATTAAAACATTGTTAGAATCAATTCAATATGAGAAAACTAAAAGGAAAAGAGAGCTTGAAACATATAGAACTTTAGTATAATACTTTTTCAATTTCTTCAAATTCAAATGAGAGCTTTTAATCATATCCATCAAGAGTGTTAAATGAGGGGATGAAGTCCTTTTAGGAGAGGGGCTACGGTTGCATCATTAAGTTTTCACAAACATTAAAACTTTGGTTTAAACTGAGGAGATAACATGATTTCTAATTATAACAAAAAACTTAATTTTAAAATTACTAACTTCTAAACATAGAACATAAAAGGAGTAATGAATCAACATGGAAAACAACATGAAGGTTTGCAAACATCGGACACATTTCACCCTACATTTTACCATTAAGCATATGAAGTCTATTTCTGCAATGTTTCATTTTTGTAGAAGATTTCTTTTGGTTGTTGATATCAACCTTCTCAATTATAAAAAGGAATTGGTATTACAAGCAAAAAGAATGACTTACATTCAACCAATTACATAGTATAATTTTTGCAACTTTTGCCATTGTGAAGGCCGTTTAATAAATCTTCTCCTTTCTTGCTCAAGAAAAAAATTCTAAAGAAAAAAAATGTGGTAAAGTTGAAGATAAGAAAAAACAATATAAAGTTGAAGATATGAAAAATCAAGTTAATGTCAATGGTAAGAATGATTAAATGACAATAACAAATCTAGAGAAAACAAAAACTTCGATATATAATTATTTTATTGGTATTAAAAAATATTAAGCAGGTTAGATAGATAGCTTGTATTGCAAATTTTTTCTTGTTTGACAAGAACACTGTTAACTCAAAGATTAAAACTAGTGTCAATAAAAAGATTATAATTGATGGTAAAAATTCTCGATGTAAGATCATAACACCCAACATGGTAAAAATCTTCTTCAAGTGGTACCACTTTCTTGCTTTAATACAAACATTGGTATTACGCCACAATTTTCTATCTCAAATCCATTTGCTATTTTAAGTTTAAACATTGATGTTGAAAAATAATGTAAATTTTGTTAGGACTACAACCTCCCTATTGATAATTAATTTTCTTCATTTATTTTTTTTCAATGCTTCAATTGTAAGGATGTACACCTAAGCTGGAAAATCCTAATATCAAAAAGTTTTTTCTTTTTATATGTTTTTTTGATGATGTCCACTCATTGTCAAGCTTGTGATGTACTTTCATTTTTCTTTGTTCATTATTAATACTTTCTTCCACATTTCACACTACATTCAATAAGACCTTGTAGTACCTTATGAATTAACCTTAACCTTGTTATACATGAGATGGATTGATTTCACTTTTAGACATGATTTGAAAATGGTAATGTTTTTGAGGATGTACTTAGTGAAGGTAAAAAAAGGTGAGTAGCATAATATCCAATATAATTTGAAGAGATTCTTCAAAGGTAGAAAATAGATACTCAACAAAAGGCTAAGAAGTTAAAAGATGATACCAGTACGATAATTTTTCTTGAAAAGTATAGTGAGCTAATGTTCTAAGAGTAGATCATGTGTTCTAGAGTTCTTTGAATGATTGAAAAGTCCATCCTAGTAGATAACAACTACATATATTGTAGGGGATAACATAGAGAATAAACTCAGCCTAATGTAAAGATTGAATTTTTCAAAACGATGAATATAAATTTTTTGAATTTACACTCGTGCCAATAATGCTAAGGTCAAGTATTGCTCCTAGTTTGCAAAATGTGGATACAAACTTACACACACAAACTGAACATGAAACTAGGTATTGCAATGCTGCATCGTCGACCACTTAAATCTACAAACCATTGCCAATCAAAATAATTAAAAGATGTAAATGTGCTTCAATATTTGCTTTACATTATACACACACACATCAAATCATAGTGTAGTTGTATACCATAATTTTCCTCTTCATTTATTTTACTTTTATATGTTACTGCTTTAATGCGGAAAATGGCTGAAGCTTAATTTTGCTTTACATGGATATAACAGAAAACTTCATTTACAGACTCAAACTTCAGTTACAAAAGTAATGCTCTTAAATTCAAGCATAATGCATGCTAAAATGGATGGCATAAAACTGGCAGTTAAAATATAACAATAAAAAGAATAAAACGATGCTGTTCAGATCATGTTTTGGACCTTCTTATTGTTACAGCCACACAACTCAAACTTCACGATCTCTTGCAGATGCTTCACATTTTACTGACATGGTTAACAACTATGCCGGTTTTTACTGAGCCATCTATGTCTTTATGAACTTTAAAAGTACTCAAAAGGGCCAATAGACAGTTCATCAATGTTGCATGCAATTGTTAATTTCAGGTATAACATGACAAAAGCCAAGGCTGAGACTGACTGCATTTTAATTAGAACTACAATATACATAGATTTTATAGTTTCTTTCGAAGACTTGCTTTTGGAAGACACGTCAATCTAGCAAAAAGAAATCCTGGTTTTGGTATTTCACTTCTTGCCAATGAATTATTGTATATTTCCTTGCATTCTTGAACCACCTATTCACAACAAATTTTGCAATTGTTATGTGAGAAAACGTATTGTAAAGATACATCACCCCTTACATCTGCAAGCAAGAAGAAGCAGACCATGCCTCCCGAGCATCTTTTCTTGGTATTCCTTCCCTTAGAGCAATGATTTTTTCCACGACCTCAGGCTGAGGTTAAAATCATACATAAATTAGTGATCTTGGGGGATGGATAAAATTATAATCCTCCATTTGAAATTTCAAGGTCTATAATTTGTGGAGCTGTTGAAATGCATATTCAGAAAGCATGATACATACCGGGCAATCAGGATGATTTTGTATAATGTTGGAGTATACAAGGGTGAAAGTCTCCACGCTCTCAGCAGCAGCCAGTTCTCGTAAGTCTGCCAAAGGTTGCAAACGTTTCTTCACTTTCTGCATAACATTGTATGTATGTAAATAACATTATGAACAAAGTCAATAGGAGAGTTACACAGCAGAGCTTTTACATGACTTTCCTTTAAAATTAAATATTAAATATGATATGATGAAATTGCATATAGATAAGGATCTAGCTCCTAATAGAGCCAAATGGAGAAAGATAGCTTATGTAGCCGACCCTATTTTGTTAGGACAAGGCTAGGATGATGATGATTGTCTGTCATCCAAATCCATTGTATCATCCTGAGCAATCGTGCAATGGGACTGCTTATTTTTTAATGAAAATACATAGTGAAAGCATGGATGGGGAGATGGGCACACACCAGCATGGAAGGAAAAACTTAAAAATTGTACAAGGCAACAGAGGCATATGATACATTGGGTACAGGCTAAATAAACAAAGAAACTTCACGTTGGAACTGCATGTATCTCATTCTTAAAGTTCATGAATCTTTTGGGATGATAAGAGAAGAAAAATCTTCAACTCTAGATAACTTTTATAAAATGGTAAAGCACACGCTTTCTACAAAAATGCAATTGGAATGGTAATCATATCTTTGTGAATGCTCTTAGAATAGCTCATATTTGAAATAGCATTTTGGGCAGCCACAGATTCGGTTTTATAATGGCAAAATCTCTACAAATTACCCAGGAGTTGGACGTGGCCTAGCGTTACATGACAACAAAATTTGGAACACATTGTACCACGTGGCCTTTGAATTTTGAAAGGAAAAATATCAATGAATTTTAAAGGGCAGTGAAAGCAAACAGTGAATTGTGAGTTCAGGAAGGTGTAAATAAACTTTCTAAATGGATTTTCATCTACGTTTCTCCTACACTGATATTTCTATGATGGCAATATAGTCATTTCTGTAATATACTAAGATTTTGACAAGATCATTCCAAAAGAAATGTACAATTTATGAAGGGTTATTATGTAGTAAACCTCAATAAGCATAATTAAAATTAAAGCTTGAGTTTTGTCTTCAATATTGTTGTAATTTTAATTTGCACTATCTTCCCAAAGTTTTGAGCAAGGAGCAAAACAAGTTCATGACAAAATTGAGCAAAAAACAATGCTCTCCTTTCAACTGATTTATGGTTGGTGATTGATTGATATTTTTGCTGATTTTTAGGAATTAGTTGATTTGGAGAGATTATTAGCTTGATTTTATCTATGTAATTTCTATATATACCTCCACTTGTAAACAAGAAGCAATCAAGAGAAAAGATTTCCCTTTCTTTTCAAATTTTGTCATGGTATTGGAGCTTTAGGTTTTCAACCTTAGGGACATTTTTTTTTCATTCGGCCTTCATTGCCATATTTCTTCTCTTGCTACAGCCTTCATTGTTGTTTCTAATTGGGTAATTCAACCCTTATTGTTGTAATCCTCTTCTTCTCCTTGTTTTTCTTTACCAAAATGTCCGAAGAATCATTCAAGATCACTATCTACCTAGTGGAAACCTCCACCACCCTGCAACTTGGAGACCTTCAGCAGATTAATATAGCTTATTAACTTAATGGAAAAAACTACTTGAAGTGGTCCCAGTTGGTGCAAACAATTCTGAAAGGTAAAGGAAAATCAGATCACATCTTCAACATGGGACCGAAAGAGGATGATCCCAAGTTTGTAAAATGGGATGAGGAGAATTCGATGCTCATGGCATGGCTCTGGAATTCGATGTCACCCGAAATAAGTGACACACGCATGTTTCTTCCCATAGCTTGAGATATATGGGAAGCTGTGAGATAGACTTACTCTAAAGTGAAAGATGCTGCCCAAATTTATGAGTTGAAGATCAAGGCAATCGTCACCAAACAAGAAAATTGGATTGTAACTAAGTATGCTAACCTTTTGAAGGAACTTTGATAGGAGATGGACCACTATTGTGTTATTTACATGAAATGCAATGAGGATGCTGCAATTCTGAAAAATTTCATAGAAAAAGATCGAACCTATGATTTTTTGGCAGGTCTTAACAATGAGTTCGATTATGTTTGAGTCCAAGTCCTTGGCAAAGATGACCTCCCTCCTAATGAGGTAATTTCTATTATATTGGTTAAAGAGAGTAGGCATAATGTTATGTTAGTATCAAAACTAGTTGATGCCTTGGCAATGCTAATTGATTGAGAAAGTCATGGGCCAAGAAGGGAGTAGCAAAATGGAGAGAATGGGAAAGGAGAATTCAAATTCAGTGGTCATGAACCCCATGAAAATAGGGACAACATGTGGCATATAAGGGAGATGTGCTTCAAGTTTCATGGAAAGCCACCAAGCAAGGAATGGGGAAATAAGGGTGGAAGGCAAAAAATTTAAGATCAAGCAAACCAAGCCTCATCTTCACAAGAAGAAGAATAAGCTTGAGAAGCAAGGGAGGTTGACAAAGAAGAGATAGAGAAATTAAAGAATCTTCTAGCCACTCTTAAAAAATGTTCAAGTACCTGTTCATTGGTACATTTAGGTGAGCTTCCAATTTCTCATTGTTTAAGTGCCTTTGATTGGTGTTTTAAAGACTCTTGGATCATTGATTCGGGAGCCATAGATCACATGACACATGCATATCACAATTTTAGTTTTTATTTTTCTTGCCCTAGTAATCGAAAAATTACCATGGCAGATGGATCACCAACCATAGTTGTTGGCATAGGGAATGTTAAAATTGATCATGATATAATTCTTAAAGATGTTCTTCATGTTCCAAAATTATCAACAAATCTTATCTCCATAACCAAACTTTCTCGGGATCTAAATTGCAGAGTAACCTTCTTCCCAACTTATTGTCTATTTTAGGATTGGGATTTGGGCAAGATGATTTGACTTGTTGAGGAGAAGGAGGATTATACTTGAAAAGACTAAAAAGACAAGTGCTAGTAAGTGGAATCAACCTCTAACCCTCCTATCCGCAAGTCATTCAATAAATGAAGGCATGACTTGGCTTTACGACTTTAGACTAGGACATCCTTTGTTCAAAATACTTGAATCCATGTTCCCTCATTTGTTTAAGGGCTTATAAAAGGAAATGTTTAATTGCAAAACTTGTGAACTTGCAAAGCAAAAACGTGTAGCATTTCCCATCAATAATAAAAGAAGCTCATTTCCATTTAATTTAATTCATAGTGATATTTGGGGACCATCTCCAATTTCAAATGTTTTTGGGGCATGATGATTTGTTTCATTTATCAATGATTGCACAAGAGTCACTTGGATTTTCTTAAGCAAGTTCAAAACTGATGTTAGTGATGTCTTTCCAACTTTTCATTCCATGATTAAAAATCAATATGGAGTTAGTATCAAAAGGTTTCGTTCAAATAATGCCAAAGATTATTTTAACGAAACAATGACTACGTTCTTTCAAAAGGAGGGAATGATCCATGAGTCCTCTTGTGTTTATACCCTACAATAAAATGGAGTGGCGGAGAGAAAAAAATGGTCACCTTCTTTCTAAAACTTGGGCTTTATTGTTCCAAAAAAATGTCCCAAAAAATTACTAGGGAGAAGTTTTCCTTATAGCTACACATATCATAAATAGATTACCAACTCAAGTACTCCATTCAAAAAGTCTAATAGAACTGTTATCTCAGTTATTTCCAACACTTCGTACTATAGACCGTCTTATTCCTAGGATATTTGGATGTGTTTTGTTTGTCCATATTCACAGTTAAAATAGGGGAAATTTTGATCCAAGAGCCCTTAAAACAATCTTTGTTGGGTATTCTTCAACCTAAAAGGACTACAAATGCTTTCATCCATCAACCAAAAAATTCCTTGTTTCTGTGGATGTCACCTTTGTTGAAATTGAGTCATACTTCACACAACCTTATCTTTAGAAGGAACGAACCATAGTAGAAGAGAAGGACTTCTTTCTTCTTAACCTACCTATAACTAAGTCTTCTTATTCTTTGCTACCATAAATTGAGCCCGAGCCTCTTCCTCAAATTGCAAAACAAAATGATGAAGGTAACTAAACCACTACTGACACATGTCCTTCTCAAGTGTACTCAAGAAGGAAACATCCAAACCCAGAACCAAGGCAAGTCCAAACATCGGGCTTGAGTGCTGGAAATGAGGTAATACACCATAACCCATCTGATTCTCCTACCAAATCCTTATTTGATATTGACTTATTTTAGTTAGAAAAAAAAAAGAGAATGCACCAATCATCCACTATATCCTATATCTCATTTTGTGTCTTTTCAAAAATGTTCATCAACTCATACAACATTTCTCACAAATCTTAACAATGTGTCTATTCCTTCAACACTATCTGAGGCTTTAAACTGTGAAAATTGAAAAAATGCTATGAATGTAGAAATGCAGGCCTTGGAGAAGAACAATACATGGAAGATAGTGGACTTGCCAAAGGGGGAAAAACTAGTAGGATGTAAATGGGTATACACTATAAAATACAAAGATAATGGTTCTCTGGAGAGGTACAAAGCAAGATTAGGAGCCAAGGGATACACATAGATGTATGGGATAGAATATTAGGAGACATTTGCACCAGTGGCAAAGATGAATACAATAAGAATCCTTTTGTCTCTAAAAATTAATTATGATTGGCCTTTAAAGCAATTTGATGTGAAAAATGCTTCCTACCTAGGGACTTAGAAGAGGAAATTTACATGAAGATTCCACTAGGGTATAATTAGAATATGACCTCAAATAAGGTATGCAAATTAAAGAAAGCACTATATAGCTAAAAGCAATCACCTAGGCCCTGGTTTGGAAGGTTCAATAAGGTAATGATTGGAATGGATTCAAATAGAGTCAAGGAGACCATACCTTGTTTATTCAACACATTGACTCAGAGGGAGTCCCTACCCTTATTGTGTATGTTGATGATATTGTAGGAATAAGAAATGATAATAGGGAGATAGAGAGATTGGACAAGCACTTGGTAAAGAAGTTCAAGATAAAGGACTTGGGAAATTTGAAGTACTTCCTAGGTATAGAAGTGGCATGGTTAAATTAGGGAATTTTCATGAGCTAACAAAAATATACCCTAGATCTTCTAAGAGACATGGGGAAATTAGCTTGTAAACCATCAAGCACACCTATGGATCCCAATCATAAGCTTGGAGAAGCAGAGGAAGATTTGGCCATCGCCAAAGAAATGTATCAAAGATTGGTTGGTAGGCTTATTTATCTATCACATACATGACCTGATCAACCTATGCAGTGAGTGTGGTAAGCTAGTTCATGCACAATCTTAAGGAGGTTCACTTATAGGCAGTCTATCGCAGCTTGCATTATCTAAAAGGGTCTCCAAGTAAAGGCATCTTATTCAAGAAAAGTGATATACTCACACCAGAGGCTCATACAGACATAGACTATGTAGGCTTAGTCACAAATAGGAGATCCACCACTAGGTATTGTACCTTTGTTGCAGGAAATCTAGTCACTTGGAGGAGCAAGAAGCAAAATGTAGTAGCAAGATCTAGTGCTGAGTCTGAATTTAGAGTAATGGCACAAGGAATATGTGAATTGTTATGGCTGAAGATTATCTTAGAAGATCTAAGAGTCCATTAGGAAGGACCTATGAGATTATATTTTGATAACAAGTCAGCTATTAGCATCGCCCACAATCCCATGCAACATGACCAAACCAAGCATATTTAAATTGATAGGCATTTTATCAAAGAAAAACTTGAGAGTGGTCTCATTTGTACACCTTATGTTTCTTCCAACTTGCAACTAGTAGATGTCCTCACTAAAGGACTTTGCAATCCTCTTTTTCAAACATTGGTGTCCAAGCTGGAAATGAATAATGTCTATTCACCAGCTTGAGAAGGAGTGACAAAACTGAGTAGAAAATAGCACTGCCCTCTAATCTCTATATATACCTCCACTTGTAAACAAGAAGTAATCAAGAGAAAAGATTTCCCTTTCTTTTCAAATTTTGTTAGTTCCAAATATTGAAAATAATAGTGATCCAATATGTTTTATTGGACCATCAACTCATTGCTGGTCCCAAGCCAATATGCAAAAAGATGGTGGTTTAGTGTTAAGTTGGCAACTGATTATAAAAACAATCCAAACCGTATTGATGAGGGCATCAACCCACCTTTCATATATTTTGTATCCTCAATGATGTGTAGGAGTCCTTAGGAGTTTTAATTGTCAATTTATGTATGTTTCCATGTTTTTGTGTGTGTGTTTGGGCAGGGAGTTGTAGGTTATTGCAAGTTGTTGTTAGGCATAGTCAAAATTGCAAGGTGCTTACGAGTTGTAGTCACATGTAGTGAGTCATAAGGCCAAAGAAAATAATGTTTTTGGATCAGAATGCATAGTGCAAGACCATGCAAGTTGCAACATGTAGCAGGGGGCTTGTTGCAAAGTCATGCGAGTTGCAGTCTGGTTGTAGCTACTTTAGGCATGTTTTTAGGTTTTCAGATCTCCTTCCTTGTGTGAGCTTATGCAAGTTGCAATTAGTCATAGTTTAGGAGGTTGTGGGCTCATGCTAGCCACAACCCCATGTAGTTGTCTACAATTGATTTTTTTATTTTCCAATATTTTACTAGTGCAAGTTGGTTGCGAGTTGTAGCTAATTATAATTGGTTCAAACTACAAGAGAGCTATAACACTTGCCTATAGGAAGCAAGAGTTAATACTCAAAGCTCATCAAAAGTTGGCTAAAAATGCAAGTGTAAACTTTCTTTTTTTCCCCAAAAATTTGATACACTCTCAAAAATTCAACTTGCATATAGACCAACATAGACAACTATCCATAAAATAATGCATAATAAAGAAAATTATATGTTGTAAAGAATGACCCAAGGATCTAATAGGAAGAGATTGCTTAATGATGATTGACATCTCTTAATACATTATGAATCCAAGGTGCAATACAATGTGAAAATATCTAAAACTTGAAATCATATCTACAACCATTTAGCTCAATAAGAAGCCAATAAATTCAATCACTTCACTTAGTAGTCTTAAATTTCTTAGACCCAAAATACAATCAATCATACGGAAGTCAAACTCAAATAAAGCATACTATTCATGTACATGGAAAATTGCAAGTTGAAGTACAAAATAATACAACAATCTTTACATTTATTCATAATATCATGGCCAATGATATAATATCCAGGCATTAGCAAGCAACAACAATGAAAAACTAGATTGTACACATTAATAAACCTGTTCATATAGACAGTGAGAAAAGAAACACAAGAATCTTATGAATCAGTAGTTTACAAATCAAATTATTGAAACTCTTAACAAAGAATTAAGAATAATCACATCTAGCATTCATAATGAATAAATAACTTTTTTTTCAATGATTGCTAATTAAAAAAAGGAAAACCATGACAACCAAATAGTAACAACAAAAATTACAATGTATAGGTCTCATTTTCTCTTTATTTATTAATCAGATTTTGATTTTTCTCAGACTATAATAATATATCAAATGCAGTTCATCAAGAGACTTGTCTAACCTAGCAGTTGGCCACAAGAAATGTAGAAATCAATAATACCAAATCCATTTAATTACAAAATAATACTATTTTATTTTCTTTCAAAACCATCAAAATAAAAATAATTTCAATAACTTTTCTAAACTTAAATAATAAATTGCATACTACTAACATTTAATTAACCTATTCAATTTACCAGTAATACAAAACAAAGAAATTACCTATATTTAACAACCATGATTTAATATTACTAACATTTAATAACCATAAATTACCATCCTAGAATTTTCTTACACCATTGGATTCATAGAAAGATAACAAAATTAGACTTGAGAAAGTACACAAATAAGAATTAAAATTCAAATCGAAGGATTAAGCATTCAAGGGGATCATCAAGCTGATTTTCTAGTCAAACCAAGGATTCAACAAATTTGTAAATTTTAGAAAATCACAAAAAAGACATGGGCCTAGGGATACTCACACTTTCTACTGGTGATACCAATCCTCATATATGGGATCTTTGGCCCCCTATTGGCAAATTGTTATGGATGTTTCTAAATTGTTATGGAAACAACTCTCATCTAAGTCATTTAGGCCTAAGAGTGCAGAGGATGGATGAAGAGATCCATCAACAAAATTAAGGATTCAACAATCCAAGATCTCAATAATAAATATTGTCAAAGTTGATTTTAGCATAAAAATATATTCAAGACAAAAAAAAAAGGAGAAGAGCTAAGATATTGAAATTATTAGTTAACTTTTTCCATGACTCATAGTAAGAGAAGGATTCATTTTATCTTATTGCTTAGATTTTTTGCTTACCAAGGACAATTATTTACAATATTGAATAGTTTCTTAGCTCAAATTTCCTTTTAATTTATTGTATTCTGTAGTAGCCACAATCTTCCCTTGTTGCTATTCTTGTTTTTTCAGCCACAACCTTCTCATGTTGATGTTCGATTTCTATTTCAGCCACAATCCTCTTTTGTTGTTGTTCTTCTTCTTTTTCAGCCATTGTCTTGTTGTTGTTGTTCATTTGCTACTTTAGCTACAATCTTCTATTGTTATTGTTGCCACAGTCATCTTTTTGTTATTTATTTGTTGTTCTAGCCATAGTCTCCTTTTGTTGCTATTCATTTCTAGCCACCTCCCTTGTGATTGAGCTCTCCTCCTCTCTCTTATGCTATTCATTTTCATGATCACTCTTGAAAATTAATTAAAGTATATTCTAATAGGTTGCAAGTTCAATTCTTTAAGTTGCAACTTTCAAAATTTTTGAAATTCTAATTTCGCCAAGTCTTAGGTTCAGTTCCTCTTAATTTTACATAGTAGAAAAACTGACAAGCATAATATATTAAACATAATATTCACCTTTATTTCTTCTTTCTTTAGCAGCATGTCACTTTTACATTTATCAATGATAAATATGTAGCTGTGCTTCATTTCCAACAACATTTTTTCTTAGAAATCAAAGTCATAAGGTGCAATGGAAGAGGTTCCAAAATGAGAATATAAATGAGTGCATGTTCAAGACATAAAACCAAGTGAAACATCTTCCCTTTCAGGCTATTAGCAATGCAAGAGTTTCTGTTTTATGTTCATAACTTCAAATCACATTGTTTTACAATGCCTTGAAAGGTTATCACTTTAGCTTTCTACAACCATGAGGGGGCTACTTATATTTTATTTAGTAATGAAACTTTAAAGGACAATGCATCACAAACATACACAATATTCCACATGTTCATTATATAAAATAATACAACTATGATATGCATTATATTCATGGTTCATAGGTCAAGTTCTTTCCACTTGATTCACTCGTTAATTTCCTCAGGAACATATGTGTGTGTGTGTGTGTTTAAAAGAATCATTTATACTAAGAGAAATGTACCTCTTGCAATCCTTGAGGCATAAAAGAAAAAATCTTTGTTTCTTTTTCTCTTTCCAAATCTAATTACCAGATAATTAGAATTTACACAGTAACTCTTAGAGATAAGATATCCAAAATATATATGAACCTAGATTGAAGCAAATATATGAGATACCCACACACACAGAGAGTTCACATAGAAACACATTAATTAGTTTAAGAAATCATTTCAATGCACATATATCATGAAACACAATTACTAAAAGCATCATAACAACCTCATAAATAATACAACATTTCAACTTCATTTTTACTCAACATTCCTTTTGTTCATTTCGTTAATATATGCTAAATCAATGGGTAGTATGTACTTAGTACTTTGCATCTAGTAATACACACAATACACATTAGCACAACTTAGACCAATTAGAAGGAAATATAGCTAGTCATTCAACCAATCATCAATACAAGCACATTAGCAACGCTCTAAATTTATTATAGTCGTAAAATTATAAATAGTTATACAAATCAACACTATCCACACACATCATAATAACAAAGAAGACTCACAAAAATTGCCACAAAATTTAAGATAAAAATCCAAGAAAGTTGGGTTGTTACAAGGGTATGGGTTGTAGTCCCTTGCAAATGGCTGAAAAGGAATTTTTTAAAAGGTGTCAATTGAAAGGAAGATCAACAGTTAGAGTGAGTGTTATAAAAGTCCAAGAGGCTTTAATAGTAGATGCCCTTGTTATGTCTCTTGTCTCCATAGCATCTTGAGAGCTCTTGTTTTGTGTGAATCTCTCTTAAAGCCAATTTTCTTATGCTTACCTTGAGTATTATGAATGTTGAAGTTTGAATGTTGTATTGAGTTTTGTTCCAAATCCTTCTAGTTTGTTTCTTCTAGCATTTGTAGTCTGATTTTGCATGAATAAAGAAGCTATTATCTTTCTTATTCATCTTGAGACCTTGAGCTCTTGAAAATCCTTGAGTTCTATGTGAAATTTAAAGTGAAGTAGGTCTTGAGGGTTGAGATCCTTACCACTTTCAGAATTTGTAGCAAGTAGGATGCACCCCAACTGTAATGCACATCACTTATAGAGGTCAATTACTATAAAAAATGAGTAAAGACTTGTTGGGATGTCCTACAAAAACAACTTGCAACATTAGTGCATCATGTTGTTGAAAGTGGCCAAGGGTTCTCACATTAGGAATAAGTGTAAGTAAAGAAGCAAGTCTAGAGGTAGAAATTTTGAATGGTGGTTTGCAATATTAGCATCCTTAATAGAAAGCTGATTTTTAAAAGAAAAGTTAGGATTTATTATATATAAAATAAACAATTATAGCAAGTTAGTGTTAGTGTAATAAACACCCACCAAAAATAAGAGAAAGGTGTGGGTGGACAAAGTGATAAACCCTTAGAACCAAAAAAGGATAGAGAAGAGGACAAACTCTATGGGATAATGAAAAGGAGAGAAACAACATTGAACATCTTCCTCATAATTCTAGTGCATCCCAAACCTTGGTCCCAAGGTTTTCCAAAGCCAAGAAGTTGAAAACAAAAGCTCCTAACAAAAAGATATGACTTAACACTAGCCATCGGGCATGCAGAAGAGTCAAGAAAATACATTTAGGCATCTTTTTCCTACATGGCTGATTCACAATCCCCATTTCGCCCTTAGACTTGATCAAGTTGAAGGCCTCAATTAATATCCTAAAGTTTAGTTTGCTTGTTGTCCAGGTCCTCTTGTGGCTAGCTAAAAATTATGGACACAATGAAAAGATGGAAAATGGAACAAAATAGAACATTGTCTAGGTCCAAAACAGAGAAAAAAAGGAAGAAAGCTTGATAATTAAGCAAGGGTTAAAAGCTTTTCAGCTTAGGAAAATATACTGAATTGATGTGCCAATCATCGTTGATGAATTAATCAATGACCAAGTGGTACAAGTATATCATAGTGGTAACTAGATTATGTGCATAAAGATTGTACATGGAAATGAGATATGACATTTTTGTCTTTGCAAATGGCCCAATCTCTTTATGTGGTAAGAAATAATCAATTTGTATTTTACTAGTGTTGCTTGTATATGTAATTAAATGTTCATCTATTTTCCAAATATTACATGTTCTAAAGAAGCACTCCAAATTTTATTTGTATATTATGATATGCCAATGCTTATCCAATCATCGACCAAATCCCAAATGATGGATTTGTATATCCTACTCCTAATCCTAATATTATAGTCCAAGAATTCATCATTTTCATTTCTTCTTCATCAATGGAACTAAGTTGAAATCAAATTTCATGTATTTGAAATCTTCCTTGTAGATCTTGGGAGAGAAAATTTCATTTTTGCTAACTATGTCTTCTAAGGTTCTAGTAATGTTTACAAATTTATCTATAAGTCCTCTTACAATTTTTTCACAAATTCTACATTAACTACTCTTTCTCCAACATTCTATACCTTTTACTAGGAAGGTTTTTCTATTTTCTGAACATTTTCCTAAAGGCTTGTTTAACTAGTCTTTGATCTTGTTATGCCCATACTTCTAAAATGCAGATCAAATGAGGGCCATTTTATCATTGCATAGATTTTGAATTGTAGTTTAGTTAGAATTGCATTCTAGAATTGCCTATAATTAGAATTCTGATTCCAACACCAATTTGAATCATGTTGAACTAAATTGTGATCCTAGATAACCAAAATTGTGTTTCCAATCCATATTTTAGAAGTATGGTTGTGCCTATAACTTATAGTAAGCTTGTCCTTGACTAAACTTTATATAGTAAGCTGTCCTTGACATCTTTTAGTTAGTGTCTCAAAACTAGTGGTTTTCAACAAATCCTCACCATATTCCTTAAGAGCTATTTATGAATGTGCCTTCTACCAATCAAATTACTGTCTACAAATTTTCCCATGCTTTAGCAGTTACTTGCCTAGAAGCATACTTAACTAAAATCTTGAAATGAGTTCATGCTTTTTTAGAGCTGCAGAAAAATCTTCATTTGCTTTTATAGATGTTGAACTGTGTCCCATTGCATCCTTTTGTAATACTACTACTAATCTTTGGTGTTGATTGCATCATTGCTTGTTGAGGTTGGGATTGATGAGGTCCCTTGTTGATTTGTTATGTTTTTGTAAAATTCTTGTCTATACTATTACTCTTATGAAAGTCCTGATGCCTTAGCTTTGCATTTTGCAAAATTGGAAACTCCAACCTAGAGTTTGCAAGAATTTCATATGAAGAAAGCATGCATAAACCCGTATAAGCATCACATAGCTATAATAGTAACCAAGAGAGCTGTACTTATAGATAAGTTTAAATATTCCTTGAAGAAATCCAAGAAAACTTGCTCATCAATGAACATCCTTTCAAATGTTTCTTCTGCAATGAATTTTTTCTACATAACACAAATGTATCCATGATTGTATAAATTTCTATAGCATGTTGTAAAAAGAAATAATCATAGAACAACATCACTTGCTTGGGTAAGAAGATGATAAATGTAGAAAACTATCGACTCTTCAAGGAAAGCTTAAACAAATATTCTAAAAGATCTATCTTCTATGTACCTGAAAAGTAGTAATACTGACAAAATAGTTAACACATTTCTCTTAGTCCATTGTCTAAACTATAGCTTCAACATCTATATATGTAACATAGAAAATGGAAACAATAAATTCAATATAACTAATGTTCAAAAATAAAAAATCATAAGAATTAAGCTTAAACTCCTATGTGTCTTGCAACCATCTACTAGTTGTCTACCACGTAGAGAGATCTCCTCCCCCATAGCTGGTACCTAAAGGTATCATGCAATGGCCTCCTCTGTGAGGTAGATGTGAACATCATGAAACACCATATGGTCCCCCATCCAATTGGTTTAAAAAGTACCGTCTTCTAGCATAGGTTCCCCTCCTAGCCAAGGTAGCACCTTTGCCCATCCCACCCTCATGACAGGCTACCACAACATTGAATTTTCCCTTTATTCATTGCATGATAGTTTGAGCGTGGGAGTAATCCCCATTACCACTAGAGCCTCTTTCCAAAATTGTACACCTACCACAATGACTTGCATAGGTTGAGGGAACGACACCTCATAAAAAATGAGGAAGTTACACACTCGCCATAAAGACCAAAGAATAGCTAAAGCTTAAGAGTCCTTGTGAAGCCATGTCTTTGTTAGCAGATTAGCCATCCACCAAACCTGTTGAGTATAAAGGTAATCTCAGGCAAAGTGTACCATTGTCTCCACCCTTGCCATGTAGAGTGGACATGTGGCATCTACACCCACATCCCATCGTCATAGTTCCCAACACACTGGAATGACTTGGTGATGTGACAACCAAATAAATGTCTTAATTTTCTTGGATAGACATCCCTTCCACATGTGCCTCCACCCCCAAAGGATATTTATTTTGTATCAGATGCTCAGGTGGGATAGTTAATAGCCTCATTGGCACAACCACCCACACATGCGTACATAATGCCCCCCAAATTTTTAAAACATTCCCCCCATCCACCCACGGCTGATACTTTTGTCACATAAGCAAAGCCCATTGGGTAGGAGGGTAATCCTTCAATAGCAACCTATTAGGCTATGTTTAATGTTCCATCACTAGAATATCCTTGAAGCACATTATTCCTAGGCCCCTTGCAAGCTTAGGTTGTGCCACTATGTTCCAAGTAACTAGATGCATGCTACTACCTCCTTTTCTACCTAATCATGTGAAATCCTGTATAAGCTTGTCAACTTGCTCAATGATGTTGGTAGGAGGGAAGGCCACCACAATAATATACCATGCAATTGTAACAAAAAAAATTTAACCATAATTCCCTTCTTGCCCAGGAAAGAAATCTGATCATCTAGACTTCCACCCTCTTCTAAATACATTTGATCACACTGCTCCAAACTTTTTGTTAGTGCCAATTGAATAAGGGGAGCCCCAAATAACTATCATCCATAGACCCAAGCATGATCTCTAGTGTCTGGATAATCCTTCTGTTGATCCTAATGTCCATATTCAGAAGATGAATAGTTGATTTACCATGATTAATATCTAGCTTGGTTTCCTCCCCCATGTGCTAAAGAGCCCTATTAACCACATGTGCCTATGACACCATTGCCCGTGAGAACAGAATGGTGTCATCCACATAATGTTCCACCAAACAATGCACTCCTCCAACCTCAAGACCTCTAACCCCCTCATCCATGGATAGAGCTCACATAGCATCCCCCTCTCGAGAAGTAAAGTGAATGCTATCTAAACTTTTTCAATCTTGGTGAGAACTTGATCAACCCCTTTCCTACAGTTACTCCACATGAATTGACATTCCCTAACCTCCATCTTCACCAATCCATGGGTTTTAAGAAATTGTAGAAACAACTGAGCCCTAGGTGGATCTTACATACCACTAGTAGAATTCTCCTAGGCGTAGAGTCTCTAATTGAAATCCCTGACCAAAATCCACCTTTGTTTGTTAAGGATAAGAGTAGCAATCCTTTGTAGCTTTCAAAACCTCTCCTCCCACTGTTGAGGGTTATAGAAGTTCATGATGAATATTCCCATTTGATGCTGATGGATAGAGATGCTCCAATCCAAATCATCCACCAAATCAAAAGGCTAGTAAGATAGAAATGCCAAACCCCTTGGCTCTCTCCTGACACCCAACACAGTACGTGTGCCATACCTACTAGCAAAGCTAATGGCCTTCGCTATGCTACAACTTCATCTCCTATAAACAAATGATATAACAATGTTCTCTGTGAAGCATTTCTTTAAGGGTATTACATTTGAAGGGGGTACCTTTCCCCTTGCAATTCCATGAGAGGATTCTCATGGTCTACTCAAATTGTGTTTTTCATAAACCTCTTGGATGGATTACTAGACCCTCACGTCAACCTCCTTTTGTGACTTCTTCACCTGGAACATAGGACCTGACAGCCATCCAACCTTGGTTGGCTTGAGGAAGATCAAAAAAACCCCCATCAGCGGTAGGCTAACCCCCATGACTTTAGACATGGAAGGCATAGGACTCCCTTGAAGAACATTAACCTAGTTCCCTAAGGGGGAATAACCAACGACTGTTGGGGTGATGCAGGGCCACCCAAGAGATCCAGTAGTTTCCCCCTACTACTCCCCCACCCCAACTCCACCCCCAATGATCACAATTAGTGGAACACCTCCCCCAGTAGGCTTGGATCTTTATCTTCTTCTATTCCTCTTCCTCACATTATCATTGTGCCTTCCTTTCTTGCTCCTCTTGAAGCTTGGCTTCCTCCTAGAGCTCTTCAAGGATTTGCTACCATAGCTCTTCTCCTAGTTGCAACTTGGCAATTGCATCCATGAAATCCCAACACATTCATTCTGCCCTTGCCGCTTCTCTTAGCCACTCAAGTTCTTGCTGGAACTCATCCTCCCTGTGTCTTAGCTCATCTAGCTCCTGCTGAAGTTCATCCTCTTGTTCTTGCAACCTCTCTACCCAAATTGCCCTCTCCTTCTTCTGGGCATGCTCCACCTTGTCCATATCTACACATAGATCCAAAACTCTTGATGGTCCCCCTTCCTTTGATCTCCCTTGCTTAATCAAAGCTCCATCCCCTTCTTGGGGCCCTTCTAGCCTCCCCTAGGATCACAATGACTTCCTTGCCCCTACTTACCTAGTTACCTCCTGGTCTATACTCCCCTCTAGAGCTTCCCCTTCGAACTCACTCAAACTAGTACAAATGTCCACCATCGATGATGGAACACATTGCTTCCATTGGTGCTTGTGCACTACCCTTACCATTGGAGCCCCAGTTTACCTTGGAACCTTTCCTTGGTGCCCCTTAGATCCTCATCGCTCTCCAAAGTGCAAGAATTAGCCCTGAGTGTGTCCCCTACCTCCTTCATCATAGTATCTCCAAGAATAAGTGAGGTAAGTTCACCACAATTCCCCTCCAAAGGCAGTGGAGAAACTCAAAATAAACCGCCAACACTTTCCAAGCATTGTTGGAGTGGATGAAAAATTAGTACACCAACATAATTGCATCTTGCCATATAGGTTCCAACTTGTCGTCTTGGGTACCCTTGCTGGTAAGAAATCTTGCACATCTTATAGCCCTCTACCCTGCACCCCCACCTCCTCCCCTTCCATTGGTGTATGTAGGTATCTAGGAATTACCACCTTAATGAGCATAATTCTCATCCCCTTGAACAAAGTAACATCCCTAAGCTAATTAGAATAGAACGACTTATCTTTGAGCTCCAGGTCTCCCCGAAGCTGCTCTAGCACTGAGGCCTAACCCACACTATCCACTAGATGCCTCAAAATTAGATTAGACAACAATCCTCCCACAATGGCTCATATGTTGAAGTTACCTCCATGGCCACTTGTGCTTGAAACACCATCAAATTTGGACTTTGACATCCCAAGCACAAAATTTTCGAAGTGTTGAGACTACACTCTTCACTGCCCTAGAGTGTAGTTGAGCATAGTCGACATGAAGGCATAGTTTCTACAAAATTTTTGAAGTGTTGAGACTATGCTCTCCATTATCGTGGAGGGTAGTCAAGCATAGTCAGCATAAAGGTGAAGTTTTTGCAAATTTTTCTAAGTATTAGGACTACGTTCTCCACTGCCCCAGAGCATAGTCAGCCTCTCATGAAGAGTGTAGTCAACAAAAAGGCTAGTTTTGCAATTTTTTCTAAGTGTTAAGCTAGCCATTGCAAAATTTTCTAAATGTTGAGACTATGCTCTTCATTGATCTAGAGCATAGTCAAGTGTAGTTAGCATGAAGGCCTAGTGATGAACCGCGATATCAGGTCCATGATATTGGATCCAACCATGCAATGTTGGATACCTGATATCGGGGCCTGTCTCCTTGCCTATAAATAAGAGGTGGCACCCTTGGTTTTCACATTAGATAGTTAGTCCCTTAGCTGAACTCTTGCCATTCCCCCCAGAGTTAGAATTATTTCTACTTGCCCGTAGTAGGAGTCATAGAGTGAACGGATCTTTATTCGAGCATTGTGTACCTGAGCACACTTTATGTACGGTAATAAAGATGAACTTTATGATAAACCTTGCAGCATTCAAAATAGATTAATTAGCATTAATTATTATTTAATGCTTTCCTAGTTGATTAATGATTTCTCTTACCCTACAACTCTCTTAGTTGAATACACTTAGCACGATCACCTCGAGCATGTGTGTAGCACTTGGTAACCCAGTGACAATTAGCGTTTGGTAATCCCAGCAGCGGTGCACTGGTTCAGAATGTGTGCGACAAGTGGGAATGGATATTGGTGTTAAGAGTAATTAGAACTTAGTTGATGAGTAGTTAAATTAGATTAGTTAGTTATCTCTCTCCCCCTCCTTACTAGCGCAGGATATAAAACACATAAAAGCCATAAAAATCATATGCCTCAAACTTACTTAACCATACAACTATGACATATAAGTAAGTTTGGGAAGATAATGATTAACCAACCTGTTATTATTCCATAAAGGTGCATAGGCACTTAGTCCTTGGAATTCGACCAGATTGTGCATGAAATGCTTGTATTTGTATGGTTGAGCGTAGGGGTACCTCGCTGCTCATCATTGGCACCGTTACCAGGGACTTAGTTGTTTGTGCACTAAGTAGAACTTAGGAAATCATTCACATCGTTGGAATGAACCCTTAGGGTTGATTAAGAAAAAGATAATAGTACATTGCACACTAAACAAGACAAAATGTCTTCTTCTTCTCACAAAAGCACTTCACCACCTAAGACTAACACAAGAAGCAATCAGCGGCATGATGCACATGACGTTGATCTGCCAATCCCTCAATAGTTTCATATGGTATATATTCATCCTGATGAATATGTACTGGACTTCACCTTTATTCTCCATCAAGACAAACAACTGTGTTGGTGTGACTTGGAAGGTAACATAGTGTTACCTCTCGACCATTTAGTCCCAAGCATGCTTCTTCATGCTCTCACACGAATAGGCATGCAACACTTACATGTAGACTACATTGTGCAGGACTATGATTCAAGAGACTATCATCCCATAAAGGTGCAATGTCAAAGGAATTTGCAATAGGAGAGACACCATAAGTCTTTGAAGGGAAAATGGTCCAAGGATTTCTCCCACGTTTTAAGCGAAATTGAGGGTGATGAACCTACCTCAGGTAGTCGCCCACATAACGATGTTCCTCCCCTTGACTTTGGCCAAGGGATTGTGTATCAGAACCTTCATTCTACTATTCATAACCCAAGTGCTGATACCAATGGGCACAAAGTGTTCAAAAAAGGAACAAGGACACATGACAAAGGTGGGCATTCTGATCACAATAGTGATTGAGGTAGAGACCACCGAAGAGAAGGTAGTAGACACCGTCATGGTGGTAGTTCTCCTTCTTCTTCACCTTCATTGTCTCCTCCACCCTCTCCTTCAGTGTCTGGATGCAGCCATAGAAAAAAAGATCGTGAGGATAAGGGCAAGCAAAGTGGAAGTCATAGATGAAACAATCAAGACAGAGGATGAGGGCACTCTAGGGAATCATGACATAGAAGAAGGGAGAGTAGGGAATAGCGTAGGCATCATAGACACCATGAATGAGATGATCATGATGAACCCTTACTTGCTACTCGAAGCATGCTAGACATAACTGAGGTTGTGAGAGTTCCACGATTTGAAGGGGGATATAACGCTGACCCTCAAAATTACTTACAAGCAGTTCATGATGCATGTGCCTTGCAAAACATAGAGAACAAGTGGCAAAAACTTAAGTTGTTTCCATAGACACTAATAAAAGAAGCTAAAAGCTGGTATCGGTCCTTAGAACTGGAATCCATTCGTAGGTGGAGTACTATGTTAGAATTGTTCAATGATAAGTACCAAATGTATTCCTGGGTGTCTAACCTATGAAAGGAAATCCAAGGATCGAAACAAGGAAATCATGAACCATTGGATGCTGCCATGGGCCACTATTATGCACTATTACATTGTTGTTCTAGCCATGGTTATTCATAGTGGGATCAGCTATGCCATCTCGTAGATGGGCTTAGGCATGAAATGAGAATAATCGTTGGGACCTATGCCCAAGGAAGGTTATCTGAGCTTAGGTCCCATCAAAGTCATAAACTACTAGAGCAAGTTGCTAAGGAAGAAGGTGAGCTATGAAAGAGAGAGGGTGTGGAAGAATATAACTAGCATGCTTCCCTTCAGAAGAAGGAAGTAAGATTTTGTGAGGATGAGGAAGAGTCACCACTCGAAGAGATGGTGAATAGGAAAAGCTTGCCTATCCAAAATTTAACATTAGAAGTATCGACAAAGGTAGACCAAATGTGGGACTCCTTGGATAGTAGATTTCAAATTGTTCTCAAAGTAGTAGAGGAGTCTAGAGAGTGAGGTAGCGATCGTGACAAAAGAAAAAAGAGAGAAGCAGAAAATGCACATAATAAGGATAAGGGCAAAGTTGCTATTATTGAAGAGGTTGTGGACTTAGATACAGATGATGATAGTGGATGCGAGATATGTCAATACGACCATCCTAAGGGATGTTGCCTTGTGATCTCCCATCTGTAGGAGTCTGGGGTGTATGCACTTAATTCATGATTAAACAAATGACAAACATCCTAACAGTTACCTTATCCCCAAGGTAACCCAAGGCAGTTCCACCAACCTTTAATGTATTATCCAAGTGGAACTCCACCACAATCGATTGAGCAACATCAATAGTGATAGCATCCACAATCATAGGGAATGCCACCACCAAGGCAACAATATCCTTACCAGCAACCTGATCCATATGGATATTACGTGCAACATCCAATCTCTCCATGTGACTCTGTTGGTCACGTTACTTCTCAACATCACTACCAAGCCCACGAATACTATAGGACTCCCTTTCCAAGGGGTTATATTCCACAAGTGTACCATCTTTCAAATCTAGCTGCATCTCTCCCACCAATAGCTCCATTACCACTTGCTCTAGTAATGCAAGGTGAACTTCTTGCTCAGCCACAACAACACAATGCTGCAAGGGCTATTAATCCTCAACCTACTGTTGGTTCTAACAACCGTATGAAGAAAAGACCTTTCTTCAAAACTAATAGTCCAACCAAGCCTTTTCAACGATAAGCAGCTAAGTCTTTAGATGTCTTTGTATCAAACAAAGCTTTAGAGCCCCCTTCAAGTCTAACACCACATTCAACATAGACAGTCATGTTAACACATGCTGTTACCGATTAGATCAAAGTTGGCCACCTTCCTAGGAAATTCTTTGATCCTAGGAATCCCTTGATATATCTACAAATCGCTTAGAATGAGCCATGTAAAGCTATTTTGGATTTAGGTTCCAGTGTTAACCTAATATCCCAAGAAATGTACAAGGCCTGGAAATTACTCCATTAAAAAAGAGCAACATCCATTTAGAGTTGGCCGACCAATCCATCACTATTCCCTTGGGATTAGTGAAGGACATTGTTATCATTGATTATGGATGGTCGTATCCAGCTAACTTCCTAGTGATTCAAGTGAACAACAGTAAAGGGGATTTCCCAATCATAATGGGAAGGGCATGGCTAAGCACTAGTAATGTGTGCCTAGGAATCTATGATCTTTCTCTAGAAATATCTAAGGAAAATACTTTTGGAAAGATCAAGAAGAAGAAAGTTCCATGCATCACATATAGTGACACAGGGTGTAATTGCATGCAAAGATTATGGATTGTGCAAAGTTTAACATTGCTTGCATGAAATCAGTGTGCAAAAGTGATCAATATATAAAGGTGCTTGTATGTAGTAGCCACATGACAAGAAGACACCCAATGACTGATAGCTTATCAAGAAAGTAGCTCAATTATATGCATGGAACTAACTGAGGGTTTGACTTGTACTTACACAGATAGCATAGACGCATTAGAGTGAGTCCACTGCCAACTTCCAAGTCCTAACCTCAAAAACATCAACTAGGGGAAGTTGGAAATTTCTAAGAAATTTAAATAAGAGCCCCTAGAGCTAAAACCATTGCCCACTAATGTGGAGTACACGTTCCTTAAGAATGAAAAACTAGTAATCATCAACGCAAAACTTGCTCTACAACAAAAAGAGAGTCTGCTAAAGATAATAAACAAGTGATCAAAATCCTTCACCTGGTCATATCTAGAATTAACTGGAATAGATCCTAGGATATGCTAGCATAGGATTTACACTGACTACTCCATAAAGCCTCGAAAACAACCACAAAGGCGATTGAACCCAAAGTTGAAGCAAGTAGTAAAAGAAGAAATTGAATAGCTTCTAAAGGCTGGGTTCATATATCCCATTACTGATAGCGAATGGGTTAGCCCCTTAGTAATTGTGCCTAAAAAGAGAGGGAAATGGAGGATGTGCATAGATTTTAGGCTACTAAACATGGCAACATTCAAGGATATCTTTCCATTACCTTTTGTTGACCAAATCTTAGACACAATCGTAGGGCATCGCTATTATAGTTTTTTGGATGGATATAGTGGATACAACCAAATAAAAATAGCCCAGAAGACCAAGCCAAAACTACGTTCACTAGTCCTTGGGGAACGTTTGCATACAAACAAATGCCATTTGGCTTGTGCAATGCCCCTGCAACATTTTAACACTTAGTTCTAAGCATATTCCAGCAGTAGATAGGATGTGGTGTGGAAGTCTTTATGGATGACTTCTCCACTTATGGAGCAAAATTTGATCAAGCCTTGGACCAATTAGAGCAAGTGCTAAAAAGATGTGTAGAAACTAATTTGATGCTCAATTGGAAAAATAGCCATTTTATGGTCCAAGAAGGTGTAGTACTTGGGCATAAAATCTCACATATAGGGATAGAGGTAAACCTTGAGAAAATCAAAGTTATCCAAGGAATTACCCATCAATTGAAAACTGTCAAAGACATTCAGTCATTCCTTGGACACAGTGGCTACTATAGGAGATTCATAGAAAACTTTTCAAAGATTGCCAAATCATTGGCAGAGTTAACGAAAAAGGACGTACCCTTTGACTGGACCAGGGAATGTGAACTAGATTTCCAAAATTTAAAACAGAAGTTGATAGAAACACCCATTCTAAAAGCTCCTGACTAGTTCAAACCATTCCATGTCATGACTAACACGTCCAACTATGCCTTAGGAGCCTTACTTACACAGCTAGATGATCAAAAATGTCCTTATTACATCCACTGTGCAAGTAAAAGTATCATTGGTGCACAACTTAACTACACTACTTTAGAAACAAAATTAATGGTCATAGTGTTTGCACTAGAAAAGTTTAGGCACTATGTATTAGGATACAAAGAATTCATACACACAGATCATAGTGCAATTCGGTTCCTCATGAATAAGCCAATGGTAAGCCCTCATATTATATGATGACTTGTAATCCTATAAGAGTTTGATTTAATGATGATTGATTGCAAAGGCACTGAGAATGTAGTTGCCGATCATTTATCTTAGTTGTGCTGGGACAACAAAGAGGATGAGTATCCAATTTCCAATCATTTCCCTAATGAATTCCTCTTTGCTAGTGTAGTGAATAACCAATCACCCATGGAAACAAATTGGTACAGTAGCATTCTTACCTATCTCCTTACCCAACAAACACCACAAGAACTAGACCTTAAGAAGAAACAATAGTTTCTTCATAGAGCCAAGTACTTTATGGAGATCAATGGACAACTTTACAAAGTATGTCCCGATGACTTGATTCGATGGTGTGTTCTCGATGGAGATCAATTGAGAGTTCTCCAAGATGCTCATGAGGGCCCTTGTGGGGGTCATTATGCTAGGAGACGAATGGCCATCAAGATCTTGCTTGTAGGGTATTATTGGCCTACCTTGTTCCATGATGCCCATCAATTTGTCCAATCTTGTGAGCACTGTCAATGTGATGGGGGAATTTTTTCTAGAATGGAGGGTTCACAACAATGGATTCAACCGTTAGAACCCTTTGATATTTGGGGAATTGATTTCATGGGGTCCATTACACCAATGTCCAATGGAAAAGCTTACATCATAGTTGCCATAGACTACTTAACAAAATGGGCTGAAGTAGCTTCCATTAAAGATTGCACATCATCTATAGCTACACGATTTGTTCAACAACAATTTTTCAATAGGTTTGGTGCACCGCATGCACTTATTTTAGACAATGGTACACACTTCATAGGTGCAACTTTTTGGAAGTTAATGCAATGCTTAGGGGTTGAGCATAAATTAACTACACCATACCACCCCCAAGCGAACGGTTAGGCCAAGGTCACCAACAAGGAGATTACTAAGATGCTGACTAGAACCATTAGCAAGTATAGGCAAGACTGGAGCAATAAACTAAATGATGCTCTTTGGGCATACCGCTCCACATGGAAACTCCCTATAGGCTACTCTCCCTACGAGTTAGTGTATGGAGAAATTCCAATGCTCCCTATTCAAACTGAGCTTTGTACACTATCCACAACATGTGACCTCAACCTTGATCTTGATCTAGCACAAAAACAAAGGTTGATGACTCTTAACTTGCTAGATGAGAACCAACTAGTTGCCCTATCATCTAATGAATTACATAAGGCATTTAATAAACAATGTCATGACCTAAAAATTAGGAAAGTTAAGTATCAACTAGGAGATAAGATTCTCTACTGGAACCCCACACATGTGTCACAACGTACCAAATTTCAAACACTATGGGAAGGACCTTACATTATCTATGCATCTTTTCCTTCAGGGGCCATGCCATATATAAACCTAAGAGCCCAAATAAGAGACTGTTAGTCAACATGCAATAAAAAAAACCTTTCCATGACTTTAGGACAACCAGAACATATGCTACCTCTATAGGTGGGCAACCTTGCTCATTATTTTGGATCTCCTCCTTCCAACTCAGTCATGGAGAAGATGGCCACCTCTGCTAACCATTGAAGCCCCCTTAGTTCTTTCTAAATTTTTGTTTTACATATTTTTATTTTACATGTTTTTGTTTTGCACATTTCTTTAATCTTTCTTATTTTTGTTTTACACCATCGTTCATAATTTTACCATTTCTTTGTCTGATTACTTTATTATGTTCATCACTCAATAAGTGTTCATGATGCTGGCATGAATAATACCATATTGATTGCTAATGTTTCAGTTTTACCTTTGAAATATGATGTTGATATTAAGGTATGGTTCTTTTGATTAAATAGGCAATGAGTCCATGTCATTCATGCATCCATAAAATCCTATGGTCTCCCTTGGCTTGGAATTATACAGTCCCTTTCTCTAATAAAATTGTTAACAAATTGGTGGCTAGGCATTTCTCAAACTAAGGAAAGACTCAAAGGATGAAAAGAATGTGACTTTAAGGGGATTTGATGCATTTGTGCTGGCTATTCTCTTAAGTACTTGGATGCTTTTTCCTTGGGTTTTTCGCCATTTTCCCGTTCATCAAATATTTGGAAGCTGAGTACATAAAAATAAGTCTTTGCATGGTGTGGTTCTCACGAAAAAAAAAACCAAAGTGAGAATTTAAAACACATCCCTTAGACACAATAATGAACTTGGGCTACATGCATTGGTTATGACACTGGAAAGACATGTTACCCATGGCTAAAGGTTCCCTCTAATTAAGTCCCTTTCTCACTTCCTGGTTCTCCAGCTTGCTCTCCTCAGAATGGTGGTGAATTTTTGTAGAGGCATTCTTGTTGCTTCAAGATGATAGATTGGTCAAATGTGTTGATGCGAGGTCACTACATGTGGGTTGTTGAGCCTAGATTTGGAATGAGTTCTACTTGGTGACATCAACCATAAAACACATACAAGGGACTTTACACAACCTTGTTCTTGGGTTTCCATTCCATTCTCTCCTCTCCACTTTTCTTTTCCATTTTCACCTCATTGCCAGTTTTATCATTAGTCTGTATCTTGGTTGATGCATTGTTTTTCCTTGGTAAGTTCTTGTGGTTAAGTTTTTAACTCTTGCTTCCAAATGACATTCCTAGAGCCTACAAACTCTTTGGTTTGTGGGTTTGTTAGGGCATCAAGGGCATGAGCTTACTTTGTGGAGGACCCACTGACATTCCTTTTTGGTGCATTTGTTAACTTCTTTTCCTTAACGTTTTATGCAATCAACAATTTTTTGTTTCATCCCCATCCATGACATCCATTTTATTGGCGTTGCTATTGTTGATTTTTCTCCATCTTTCTTATTCCTTATTTTTCTCCATCCTATTGCTACTGGAGGTTCGCTTTTAGTCATGGGGGACCTAGAACAAATTTTTCAAATTTTTCTAACCCCTACACCTTAGGTAGTCACCACTGTTAAATCTCTAGAATTAATAACTGCCATAACCATAACTCAACCAATGCACTTTACATTGAGGCAAGGTATCAACTGCATTGTGATTTATCTACCCTTGTTAATTTGTGACTGTGTTATGTGTGTAGATGGTGATCATACAACAATGGACTAGGCTTGGAGGAAACACTTAGGATGGACTGGAACTAGAGCGTTTACCAAAGGAGAAAGATTGGTGGTGTGGCTATGTATAAACAACAGAAGGTGCAATCTTGGCATTGGTAGTAACACGACTTATTCTTTTGCTCTCTCCTTCTCTTCCAACTACTGAATAAAGGTTGGATGTCATTTATGTATAGTGTTCACCTTAGTGGTCATGAACACTAATGCTATCATGTATTGTATTGTTGATCCATTCACTAGGCACGTTGAGTTTGTCACCTCATTCCACTGTCAATGGTTATTCAGTCAATAATCCCATACTTCCCAATATTTTGTAAGGAACTCAAGGATAAGTTTTCATTTAGTCATGGGGGTATGATGAACTACGATATTGGGACCACGATATCACGTCTGAGATATCGGGTCTACGATATTAGGACCACGATATCACGTCTGAGATATCGGGTCTACGATATTGGATCTAACGATGTGATATCGGATACTCGATATCGGGGCCTGTCTCCTCACCTATAAATAAGAAGCGGTGCCCTTGGTTTTCACATTAGATAGTTAGTCCCTTAGCTAAAATCTTGTCATTTTTCCCCAGAGTTAGAATTATTTTAGCTTGCCTGCAATAGGAGTCATAGAGTGAATGGATCTTTATTTGAGCATTGTGTACATGAGCACACTTTGTGTACAGCAATAAAGATGAAATTTTTGAGAAACCTTGTAGCATTCAGAATAGATTAATTAGCATTAATTATTATTTAATGCTTTCCTAGTTGATTAATGATTTCTCTTATGCTACAACTCTCTTAGTTAAATACACTCAGTACAACTGCTTTGAGCATGCGTGTAGCACTTGGTAACTCAGTGACGATTAGTGTTTGGTAATCCCAGCAGCGTTGCATTGGTTCAGGATGTGTGCAACAAGTGGGAATGGATATTAGTGTTAGGAGTAATTAGAACTTAGTTAATGAGTAGTTAAATTAGATTAGTTACTTAGTTATCTCTCTTCCCCTCCTTACTAGCGTAGGATATAAAACACATAAAAGCCATAAAAATAATATGCCTCAAACTTACTTAACCATAGAACCATGACATACAAGTAAGTTTAGGAAGATAATGATTAACCAACCCATTATTGTTCCACAAAGGCGCATAGGTACTTAGTCCTTGGAATTCGACCGGATTGTGCATGAAACACTCGTATTCGTATGGTTGAGCGTAGGGGTACCTCGCCACTCATCACCTAGTATTTTGTAGGTTTTTTCTAAGTGTCGAGACTATGCTCTCCACCAATCCAGAGCATAGTCAATTGGAAGCTAGCTTTTGCAAGTTTTGACAAGTGCTGGAACTACACTCACCCCTAGTCAGGAGCATAGTTAGCCTTTCATGGAGAGTGTAGTTACCACATGGCCATTTTTTTGCAAAATTTTTCTAAGTGTGGGACTATGCTCTCCCCTAGGCTAGAGTGTAGTCAAGTGTAGTTAGCTAGAACAACCTCTGATAGCCTCCACAACACAACATCAGCTTTCAGCTCAGTTCCAACTCATCTCTAGCAAGCGTAGTTAGCAAAATGCATCTTTTTTGTATCCCTTTTGTCCCCAAAATTGCAACTATGCTCGACCCCACACAAGACAGTGGAGAGCATAGTCCTGGAGCGTGGTCTCGAAAGTTGCATTTTTTTAGGTACATTGTAGTCCTCTCGATGCATATACATGTAGTTGACAACATATTCATAGTCTCTCAACCTCATAGAGTGTGACAGGGTATAGCAAAGCACAACATTGGTAGCCTTAGTGGAGAGCGTAGTTGGGTGACAGCATAGTCCGAACCATTTCCTTTGCCAAGTGGTAGTCACTCCACATTTCACACTAAACCTAGAACTATAAATACTCCCACCCTCTACATTTTTAGGGATTAGTAAGTTGGCAAATTTGAGCATTGTGGCATTTTTGATGGATAAAAAACTAAAGGCACATTAGCAAACCAAAGAGAGGTAAAGTTGTAGCTACCACAACCCACAGTAGTCCATCGTAGGCCACTGTAGCCCATAGCACACCATAGCTGCCAACCTGATAGGCACAAACACCATAGTAGAACGTAAGTCTTTGTGGGCAAACACTCCTAAGACTATGACTATGTTGTTCACTATGCCTATTATACACCACGTACCTTCTCACCCCTTCTGGAGTTAACTATGCTCAACCCCATTTGGGGTGGTGTTCTATTTCTCTCTCTCTTTCCTTGCTTTTTTAGCATTTTATTTTCATTTTCTACTATTGCATCGCATAGTTGTGCCTAAAAATACACTTGGGTGGTGATCCTCGCACGTTGGCACCTTCATTTTTTGTCGAAACTCTTGACTACGCTCACACCCATTAACATCGTTAACACCGTTAGCATTGCTTGAAAACTTAGCATTGTTTTGCATTAGCATCGCAGCTAACCATACTCCACCTTGGTACATTTGGTAAGTTCTTGTTTGATTGACAAGACCATTTAGGGCACCCTGCCTCCACCTCCAACAGGCCCTCATGCAGACTCAGGGTTAGGCTATGCGCTTGTAGACCTCTTGGTATTACAGCCGCTAATGTTTTTGGTTGCTACAATGCTTCCTTCCAAGTTCAAATACTAGTAGCTACCACTTGTGTTCATTTTCACTATGTTTACACTTAAGACACGTAAGAGCCAACACCATCATTTAATTATATACCTTACTAAGAGTGAAACCATGCATTTAACACTTCACTAACTTTGAGTGAGAAGAAAATGATCACAAGCTTCTAATTAACTCACTAGTATACTTACATTATCTATCAACGAATTACAATTTGGTCTTACATGACCTCTTGTGACTTGTATGGTTAAGTGTTGAAATCCTCTACCACTCATCACCTCATTATTGATAAGTTGTGAAGCTTTCAAAATCCAAGGCCTATATAATACCTTAATGATCTAATAAGAGTGATGAGCAGTGGAGGAATCCAACACCCAACTATACAAGATACAAGTGTTCATGCATAGGCTAATTGTAATCCATGGATAAAGCAATGTGAATATGATAGTAGTTAGTTAAAATTCATGATTGTTGTCTTCCCACATGAAGCTAGTATAATGGATGTGTATGGTTTAGCTCTTAGTGAGGCATATGATATGTTGATGTTTGATGAGTCATGAATTTTCTGGCTGTGATATCGCAGCCATGATATCACAACCCTATTTTTGCAGCGGCTGTGATATCGCGTACGTGATATCATAGCCTAGCCGTGATATCGCATAAGCAATATCGTGGCCTGCCTCAATTTCTATAAATAAGAGGCAGCTTTCCCAGTTTTAGATTTAGATTTTAGCTAGACTCTGGCAGTTTGATCCCTCTAGAGATAGAATATTTTCCAGTGTATGCCCGCAATGTGGTGAATGTAATTGTACAGCATCCTTTATTCGAGTGTGATGTACTTGGACACGCACATGATCGGAAATAAAGATCGAGATTACTTCATCATTGCAACATTCACTTTGTTTATTTATTTATTTAATTGTTATTTACTGCTT
>MNCI01013895.1:352161-414637 GCA_015680685.1 Gnetum montanum | reverse complement strand
AGGAAAGGCTAATGTACCATATCATTGATGGGCTACGTAATGAAACAAGAGAGACCTTAGGAATGTATGCCCAAGGTTAACTATATGAACTACGAACCCATTAAGTTCAAGAGCTTATTAAGCAGGTAGCAAAAGAAGAAGGAGATATGGCTAGATGGGGGAGTGTTGAAAAACATCAATGGGACCAAAATCTTAACTCAACAAAGGTCCATGATCATAAAAAGGAGAAATCAACCAACCTCAAGGTGGAAACATCATCTTTGCCAACACAACAAACATTAGAAGAAGTCTAGGCAAAGGTCAATAAGATGTTGGAATGGATGTATCAAAAATATGGAGAATTTATCAACATTATTGGAGATAAATTTTTGACAACCCAAGAAGCAGGACAAAATGTTAGACAATCGGAAAGAAGGGATAAGGAAGATAAGAGCTCAACTACCAACCATACATATGAATGCAACATATGCCTGTATGATCACCCCAAGGGTCAATGCCCAATATTGTTACATTTACATGAGCATTGGGGAAATACATTACATCTAGAGTTCGTACAGAGATACTGTGTTCGATCACAGTGGCAACAATCCTAGTCATGGGGGAGACCACCACTGGACTAGAGATACCCTTCGTATCATCCAAACCCAAACGCTTATCTTGTTCAACATCCTATTTCTCCAATTGGGCCAATGCACTTTATCTCACCATAGTACCATTCTCCTCAATACTATCAACCCATACCTTCAACACAACCACCATCTTGTGCACCTTATACTCCTCCTATCTTTCAACATTCTCATCTTTTCCCTCCTTCTACATCGCCACCAACTGTTCCTAAGGTGCCTGCACCACAGCAATAACCCACGAACGTTACTTGTGCTACTACTGTCAATAGTAGTGAGAGGCCTCCTCAACATCAAAAGCGCCCCTTCTTTAAACACAACCGTAAGAAGGGACAACATAATTCCAAGGCCACTACATCTTCCAACTCAGCACAAGACCCACACTGTGGTGCACCCTCATCTTTGAACCCCACGCCTCATGTAACTTCATTAGGTCCACCAACTAATGCTCTAATAACCATACGGCCCAATGAACACAGTCATGGAAGGCATCATTCCAATCCTTGCATACCATCTAACGGTCACAAACATCATAGTGGGTCAACTCGTTATCCGAGAACTACATCGTATAAATTGCCCCACTATGCTCATTATAATCAAGTGTGTGAACCTTGATGGGGTAAGTATGGCCAAGTCCCAATACTTCCAACATGCAAGGATCCTCATCTTTCATTTATTAATCCTTGCCATCCTTAATTGATTAGTTATGGGGGATATCCCCCATTCTAATAACAAGCAGAATTAATAACCACTTTTTATTTTCTTTAATTTTACAACTTTTTGTTTTCCATTTTTTCATTTTTCAATTTCTTGTTTTATCTTTTTATCTTTTTGGTATTTTTATCTTTTTGTAAGTAATATCATCTACGAATAAAACACTCACATGGATCGTTGGTTGAGGTGTGTTCTATGTTATTAAGTTTCAGATGATCAATTATTTGGAATAGTGATCCCATTACACCCACTCATCCACTCTACAAATAAGAGGTTCTACTCAAGGGTACAGTGATATTCTTGACTTTCTTAAAAGTTAAAATTAATTTTGTGTTCATTGTACCCAGAATGAAGAAGGATGGACCAAGAGGGAATGATTAGGATGTGACATCAAGGGGACTTGCAGATTTTCTTTGGTGACATCTGTGAGAGTTATCATGCAATGTGGTTGTACTAAGATCCTTGTAGATCTAACGAAAATGGGAGTAAGAGTAATCAAAAGGGCACTCAAAAATCAAATGCTATTCTAGGGGATCCAACTGGAAAGACATGCACCCATGCATGAAGGTTGGTGATTTCTCTAGATTTAGTAAAGTGAAAAAATAAATAAATAGAAGTGCCATAAAACAAAAATCACTCCTCCCTTGAACAAAATGTCAAGTGATCGTACGTCTTGTTGTTATGGTACTCTCATAGTTGCTCATCATGGGATGAAACAATGCGATGTCACTAATTAGAAGGATGGACTTGATCCTGATCTTGGAACGAAGGGTTAATGACACATTAATCATGCTTTTCACACAGGATTCATTGTGTCCTAGGTCAGTTACCTCATGTCCCAATCTCTACGATCCCTTCNCCACTTGTGTAATCTTTTGTAATCTTCACTTATGACATAGCTCACACACACCATTTCTTACCCTTGGCATAATTTTTCATAATGTTCTTTCCCTATTACTATCCCTCTAATTCAATGTTCCTATGAATCATCACATAGCCTTTTTCTCTACCATCTGAGGCCCTTATTGATAAATTCCATACCATCATAATTTTTGTTCCTTTAGAACTAGTTGAATTACCCTGGAACCTTTTAACAATCATCCATATGTCCTTAGTTTACATCGTTTAATTTCAAAGAAATATTAAAAATTTGATACATTCTCTAAGTGCCCTAACTTTGATGAAAATATATATACATGAATCCCCTATGCTAATCAACATCATTTGCAACTATTCATGTGGGGGAGTTTTTTGATTTTTTCTCTACGACTTGTGATTGTGAGACCCTTGCTTTTATACCTATATCTTGCTCACTGGTACTCCGATTTTCATTTCGTCTGAACCTACTTGAACTCAGAGTGTTCAACTTAGTCATGGGGGAGGGGCACATGTTGAATAGCACATAAATTTTTTGAAATTCATCATCACCCAAAGGACATATTTAAGGGTAATTAGTTGTGAAATTAAGAATAGAAGGTGTCAAAAAAAATTTCATCCCTTTAGCTATACCAGAAAATTAAATTTGGAAACCACCTAAGCAAAGAGGACTCAACATTATAATCTTTCAGGGACATGTTCTTCCACTAATTAACATCACACGGAAATAAAGTAAATCTATTAAGGCAAGAAGTAAGGTATAACCTAACTTTGGTAACAACCTTACTAATGATTGGTCCCATGTGATTGCAGATGGCCCTGAAACGCGGAGAATAGGAAGGTCCTACTCAAGGTGTGATCAAACAACCTAGGAGAGGTGAAGGACAAGTTCCTTCCAAACAACATGTAGAGCAGGAGGAACAATCATTTAGTATCCATCAAGAAGACCCTGCTACTGTACAATCAAGGGAGGTGAAAGGAGGAGCTGCTGCAGTGTTTGAACAGGGACGATATCTCATGCTAACTTAGGATTGTGTTTAGACCATCCATGAAAGGTCCATATTCACTGTAGTGATCATGGAATTAAACTTTGGACCTTCCACAGAATTTTCTCTGGAGGCCATTAGGGATCACCTCAAAGGATCCCCATTATGGCCTACCCTCTCTAAAAGCAGTGCTTGGTACTTATGGGAAACATACCAAATTTGGCACAATAAAGAAGAAGTCACCATAGTTAACAATTGTGGTGTGACTATTGATTTCTCTGTTCAAGCCATTTCGAAAGAATTAAACCTTCTGAATATAGGGTCAAAGGTTGCTCAGATCCAGCTGTACACTTTTAGAACCGAGCAACTTAATAAATTGTTGATAGAGAATAAAAGGATGGCAGAAGAAAATGAGAAGGCTGACTGGGATGCCTCTATGGCACAAGCACAAACTTACATGCATGCTAAGGTACTTAAGGGCTTACAAGAGGAGAAACTCTAGGCCATACTTCGACGGTATCAAATTCTAAGACCTGGAGTGCAAGAAAAGGGAAAGACACCCATGGAGGAGCCACCGCCACCAGGAACTACATGATTTCCATCCAATTTTGTAATCATAGAATTTTCTTTGTGTTGTATCTCAATTTTGTTCTAACTCCACACTGCGGCATGAATCCATTCTAGTCAATCAATAATCCCATACCTATCCACTGTGTAATCAATGACACTTGTTCTCACTTTAACTCAAGGATGAGTTTTCATTTAGTCGTGGGGGTATGATGAGTCATGAATTTCCTGGCTGTGATATCGTAGTCGTGATATCACAACCCTATTATTGCAGCAGCCGCGATATCACGACCTGCCTCAATTTCTATAAATAAGCGGTGAATTTCCTAGTTTTAGATTTAGATTGTAGCTAGACTCTGGCAGTTTGATCCCTCCAGAGATAGAATATTTTCCAGTGTATGCCTACAGTGTGGTGAATGTAATTGTACGACATCCTTTATTCGAGTGTGATGTACTTGGACACGCACATGATCGGCAATAAAGATCGAGATTACTTCATCATTGCAGCATTCACTTTGTTTATTTATTTATTTAATTGTTATTTACTGCTTTCCTAATTAGTCTTTCTCACCCTTAAACTCATGTTAAAATGTGGAATGAGTATGACTTGATTACGAGCATTTAAGTGTGACTACTTGGTAACCCAGTAGCACTTCGTATTAGGAAAGCAGTACCCCTACATGTGTCATATTCGTATTCGTAACGCTCGTATTCGTATTGGTATTCGTAAAATTTCTACTTGAACTATATGACTAAGTATCATATTTATAGGCCTACATGTGTCCACAATATTAGATAAGTGACATCATAGCTTATGCCTTGATATTGGGGATCTAATGTCATAGCTTCAATATTAGATGCCCGATATCATAGCCTTAGGAAAATTCGATTTATCATACCCCCACGATTGATTGAAAATTCATCCTTGAGTTAAAATAAAATGAGGATGGAGTTCCTTACAAAATTGGGAGGTATATTTACATGATACTATTTACAAGACACTTTGTGCCACAGTGGTGTTTACAAAAATGACACAAGTCATGACATGATAACTTTAACAAAAAACAAAATTTGATGAAGCTTGATGTAATCTAGGTTATTCTTGGTGGTGGTGGCTCCTCCATCAATTGCTTCCCCTTATCATTAGGCTTCTAAAATTTGTATCAATTTAAAAGTGCCTAAAGTTTCTCCTCGTTCGTTCTTGGATCATGCGCCATCCATGCTTGTTGTGCAATGTGTGATAGAGTTGGTACATCCCATGGGCATGATAGTTGCATAAAAATCTAATTTGCCTTAACATACCAGGTTGCAAATTTCCTCCTCTCTTCTTCAAATGCCTTGGCCTTTTCACATAGTTCATGATAGTCAAATAATCTTCTAGCTAGGTCTACTGCTACATCTTTTTGTCTTTGGTAGGAAACCTTCACTACTTCTAGTTTAAAGTTTGCCACTTGAATTTTTTGTTAGGCATCTTTGTGATTCACAAACTCTTTCTCATATAGTGCATATGTGGCTAATAATTGTTGTTCTAGCTCATTTCTAGACCTACCTACTATCAACATGGTCAAGTTAGTATAATGAAGGTTAGCTAACCCCATGTACTCTTTTAGGTCCTCAACCTACAAGTCTTTATTCTTTACTTCTACTTGGTGGACAAGTGCATAACTATCTAGGATGGGTTGCTAGTCAAGATTCTATGCTGATATGGAGTTGATTTTGGCCTTTGCCATTTGGATCTCTTTTCCATTGATCTGCTTGTACATGCCCACCTGATCATGAAAGTGTTCTTTGAGCCTTTAGTGTGTCTTTGCCTCATTTTTCCACGTGTGCATTTCAATGACTAACTTTTGAAAAATAGTGTGTACCTCCTCCATTAAGAGGGTTCTATTTTCTTATGCAAGGTAGCTCATGTCTTGGTTGACCCTCACTAGTTGTTCTCTTAACTAGTGAATGGTTTCTTCTATGATATATTTCTACTTTTCCATAGTGGCCAACCTCATATTATCTACATCAAGTTGTTTATTCTCTTCCTAGACTACGGTAAGTGTCATAACATGTGCATATGTTTGTGCTTTTGCTATGAAGGCATTACACATCACTTTCTTCTTCTCTGTTGCCATTTTTTTATTATGCTCAATTAGGTGCTTTATCTACTCTATCTTGAAATGCTCTATTTGGTCAAATGCAACAAATTGAGTTGGGTCTCTTCATTCAACTCTTAGGGCTATGAGCTCTTCTTGGAGTCTATGGATTTTTGGTTTTGCATGCTCTACCTTGGTCTCTACCATGACCAATTTTCCTTTGGTAGTGATGAGCTCAAACTATACTACAGTGACATCACTAGGGATGTCAAAAAGTATTTTCATTACTTTCTCGGTCTACAATAGTCTACCAAGCACATCCTCATGATTAGTATAAGTCATTGAGGTCTTAGCTAACATTTAAGCATCTCAGGCTTCAGTTAGATCTATCGGTGGCACAATAGATATGTTAAAAGATTCTTTGATGTAATCAGTGATCACCTCTACTACTCCTTCTGCATCTTGATACTACATTACCATCACTATGGCTTCCTCTCTAGTCTCAAGCACCACTTGGAATGTGCAGCATTCCTAAAGATTTATTGTGACCATTGGGCCTCTCTTCCTAACTACAGTGAAATTTGTCCACTTCTAGGATCTACTAAAACTATGGGCTAGATGGCACTATCAATAACTTTGTAAAGATTAGCCTTGTCCCTTGTTCCTTAATTGATGGTTTCTACAATTTGTTGCAGATGACTCATTAATGGCCTATAATCTTGTGGTGGTGGTGGTCGAACTTGTTGTTGTTGGTGTTCTTGTTGCTGCTGCTATTGCTCTTGCTGTTGGTCATTGGGCCTTACTTGCTATTATTCTTGCTACTATTGCTCTTTTTGCTCCTATTTCTCCTCATCCTAATCTTTCTTAGGTGGTGTTGGTTTGAGCAATTTAGCATATGAAGCATTTTGGGCTCTCTTGGGAATTTCATTGGTATATCCTAGAATTCCAGCTTGCTTGCATAGCTTTTTGATAAAATAGGGAAATGGAAGTGCTGGCTTTCCTACCTCCATTTCTTAAACCACCTTTGAATTTCCATAAGATAAATATGTGCAAGGTTGGCATTGTATTTCCCCATCAAAATCGTACTTTCTCTAGTTGCATAAGTGGATAGCCTATTGAGTCCTTTTGTTGGGAATAAGTGATAGGTGTCAATTTTAAAGTAGCTTCTTTCTTCTAGAGTTAGTTCATTGTAGCCCTTATCTTCTTTTCCATATATCCATTTTAGCCATAATTTTTTGGTTTCAAGATCTGATTAGGTGGATAGATGTGCTACCCTTACCCCTTCGTTGGATATGTTTAGAGCTTCTGTGATCACCTTGATTGAGAATGAAATTAATACTCCTCCAATGTTAATTATGGTAACCTCTTCCTTGTTGTGTCAAAACTGATAGATTTTCCCAGGGTATCATTCACCATTATATGAGAGTGTAGGCCATAGTGGTAATTCTTGGAGTTGTGTCCTTACCGCTTCAAGAACAAATTCCATGAATGGGCCAAAGTTCATTTCCACGATGATCATTGTTAACATGGACTTTTCTTGGATGACTTGGAGGTAGTCCTATGATAATGTGAGGCATTTTCCTTAGACTTGTGGTTCTTGTACCTCTCTTTGGCTGATTGTCATGTAGCAGGAGTTTCTTGATAAATACTCAATGAGTAGGCCTCCTACTCCTCATGCTCTAGTTCTTGTCCTCCTATTCGGCCTCTACCTTAACCTCTTGGTCATTTGCTTGCATCCTATGAGGGTCCTCCTTGTGGTTCTCCTCTCCTTGTGGCTATATGCAATCATTAAGAATTCATAATTTACTAAGGTATTTCATATGTCCTTAATAGTTTCATACCTTACTCATACCTTTAGTCTCATTGAGTTCTTAGTTTATTATGATTACAAATTTGGAGAAATTTTTAAAAAGTTACCCCATAAGTGTTATTTTTTTTACAACCCCTCAAAGTTGTTTATTTGTTCTTATGTATGGCTCATAGTGATGGTTATGGTTCGTTGGGAGCATTTGTTAAGTGTTCTAACATTAGTGTGGTTAATTTTCATTAAAAATTCTAAGTTTCACTTCATACTTACCCTTAAAATATCTTCTGGGCACTAGAAGATTTTGAAATTGGCTTAAATTTTTCTCACTAGTACTCCACCCATCCCCTTGGGACTAAGATAAGCACTCCAAGATCAAATAGGTTTGAAAATCATAAAAATCAGAGTGGTAACATGTGAGATATGGCTTGGGGAAGCTAGTAGGTCAAAGCTCAAGTTGGAGAAGAAAATTTGAAAAACTCTCCCTTTGGTACAACTGAAAAATGGTGAAAATGGTGCTAAGTGTGAAACACCGTGAAAATTCCAAGGCCTCAACGGTTCGACAAAATCTTGCGACTTAGGCAAGGATTTGTGACAAGTTGTAGCTCAACAAGTCCCTTTCCGGCTAAGGGTCTGTTCTGCCATGCTACGTAACACAACAAAATAAACTCCAGAGGATAGAATAAGACAAGGGGTGCATGACTGCAAGCCTTCAACTTTGCAAGTTTTCTATGTTTTGAAAAATCTTAACTTTTGGCATATTACGTCACATTACGCAACATAGCGTAACATAGCATAATGCAACGTAATGCCAAAAGATAGTCCATCGCAACAACAGAGATGACAAGATCCGAGACCTCGATTGTCCAGCAAAATTTCAAGGCTTAAGTAACGATCCACAGCGTGCTGCACATTTCATCAAGTTCTATTTTTCGGTTAAGGGGCCTATTACGCTACATTACGCAATGTAGCGTAATAAACCTTGGAAGGATTGATCAGAAACAAAGGAAGCGCGGCGGCAACACTTCAATTTTTTGGAAGTTCGCTATTTTATGCTAAATTATGCTATGTAGCGTGATCTAGCATGACGTAGCGTAATACAAGCAACGACAGAGAGCACAATTCAGGCATTAGCATTTTATACGTCACAATATGCTCTAGCAGATTACAGTGTAAACAAAGAACAGTTTGTTGCCAAAACTCCAGCAAAAGTGGTTTACGATGCATTACGCTTCAGAGCGTAATGTAGCATGGCGCTACGGCTTCAAGCGCAAATACACCAAGTCAATGGTACCTTGTAGGTTCAGGACACGCGTCATATAAACCGTGTTTTTCTCTTGATGCTAACCTTATAAATATTCCAGTTGACAAAGATCAAAGGGTTGGCAAAAATTTTTCCTGGATCGATAAATTTTCTCCGTGAGTGATTTTCTTTCATTGGAAATCGTTGGCAACTTTTGGCAAAGATTGACAAGAGAGCAAAAGAGGATCAACGATCGTAAGAACATCAGAGGTGATTGGCAAGAATCCTTAATCAAAAATAGTCGGTTAACAGACATTCTACTTCGGGTCTGACTTCCTTGTGCCTAGATTGGCTAGAACAAGGTAGATAGACCTTTTCTTGTTTTATCTTTAAATATCTTTCTTTCTGTTGGCACGTGCTTTGTCTAAACCAAATTCCGCCTATAATCATTGTATCCAACATATTTTGTTCATAAGTTGAATCCCAGATCTTGGGATTGCACGCTCTCTAAATCCGATCTCCTGTGTCCTATCTATACAGATTTTGCAATCGCTTTAATTCATTACTTCATTTTCAATTACCTTAGAGATTAATGATATTATATCTCCTCATAAAAATCATCATTTTTCCATCCAATTATTACAAAAATTTTACCGATTAAGTAAGTCCCTATCTAATCGACAAGACCATTCAGGGCACCTCGGATTCGTCTTCTCCAGCACGACCCTCGCATGGATCCGGGGTTGGAACTGTGTATGCGGACTTCTGCTCGGTATTTCTAGCAATTGACATTTTCCATCGTTACAGTTTTTTGGCGCTAGAAGGAGGGCCTTCATATCCGATCCGCACTTTAGGGGTAGTCTTGTAAGCTGTTTGTAACCATTGTTGGTCGATGTAAACGTAATACCTCCATGGTTGTTTATGAGATTGTGTGGTGCAGATCGGTCACTTCGATGATTCCTTTGGAATCCTACAAGATAGAAAGCCCTAATTATTACTTTAGTTTGCCTTTGCCCTTGCGATCTTTATCATTATCGTCATTACTCCCGAAATGTGTAGAGAATGGCTACATCAACCACTGCTGTTGACACTACCAAGCTCGAGAATCCTTGGACCATGCAAGTTACGCGTCCTGTGGTCGAGCTGCCAACTAGTCCAGTGTGATCATGTTGCTCCATCAGGCTTCAAAACAAAGAGCTTGAGGGATACACTCAACACAGGGAACACTACAATTTCCTCTATGCTAAACTAGTAGCAAACCTGCCCATATATCCACATGAACTCGAAGAAAAAAGAGAATACGAGTTCATGTACTGGAAAGGGAAGGAATTTATTCTTTCACATAACACCACCGTACCCCTAAAAAATCAACAAAAGTGGCTCCTGGATCAAATGCTGATGGCTAAGACATCGACAGAACAATGAGAGGAGTTGTTCCGTGATGAGACGCTTCATGACGGGCAAGACGATCTAGACTCCCATTCTGAGGGAGGCAGTCATGCTGATTTCGCCATGGCCCCTCCCTCCATGACGTCCTGTGTAAATCCATTGTTCATGGTCACCATGCCCTTGACACTATCTAATACTGACCGTATCCTGCATTCACCACGCCTACATTTTCTCTCTTTGACCATCCTTCCAGGCGACGACCCATTGCAAATCATTTCTTAGCAGGTGCAATTACCTAATCCATCTCATCGTGCACCTACGCCCATGTCACCGCATGTACATACGATACCTACTTCACAATTACATACAACACCCACTTTCATCTTGACTCACATGACATGGCTCGCCACTATAGCATGGTGGGTTCCAAACATGCCTCTTGTTGCACATCCTATGCAGATGTCCCATCTTCCCCTTCATCAAAGCCAAGTCCCATGGGCACTAAACCCCGTTACAGGATCTCTGCCTATGCCCCTGGTCACACAAGCAGTGTATCCAATGATGCAACCGACGACGGTCGTCCCTATTCCGCCACCTAGTGTGGCTTCTCCTGTCATTCTACAAACAACCTCTCTATCCACGGGTCTAGATCAAGCCTTCCAGCTTATCCAGATCCTTACAGAGGAACTTAAACACCTCAAGGTTGCTAGTTTTGACACAATACAAGTCATGGATTTTTACCATGATGATTCTATTAGTCTAGTAGTGTCTATTTTATCGTTACCGCTTGGGATGCCACTTCCCCATTTTACGAAATACAATGGGGAAGGTGATCCCAGTGCCCATTTAGTTACTTTCAGGTCAGAATCGTTGCTATTGAAACAATGGCCACATACTATTATCTGTGTCTTTACTATGTCCCTAACGGGTAAAGCTCTAGACTGGTATTGAGCACTCCTACATGCTTCCATTTCAACTTTGGAAGAGCTGTTAACTCAGTTTGTGACTCATTTCAAGTACAACCTAAAGCCGGAAGTCACGCTGGACTAGCTCATGGGAGTCAAGCAAGACTCGCTCGAGTCGGTTCAAAAGTTTATACAGTGGTGGAGTGCCACCTTGAACGAAATTTGTGAACCCATCGTGGAGGCCCATCTATTGGCAATCTTCAAGGGGGCAGTTAACGACTTTATCAAATCTAAGCTATACTACCTCGCTCCTCGTTCCCTTAGCCAAGCCTTTGCTCAAACTAAGAGCATCCAAGATGTGGCAGAGGCTAGCAAATATCTAGCGTATGTGGTCTACAAAAATGCCCACAGCAAGGGTAAGGACAAAGGCAAAGCTACGACAACGATAGTAGCGGTAGTTGCCAAGGGGGCCAAGAAGAAAAATAACAACAAAAAAACATTTGTAGAGCCTGCTGAGCCGACAACTAACTCAAACAGTGCCAATAAAGAAACTCCTTCCACCCCTGAAGCACCTTCGCAGTCGAGGCCTAAATTTGAGCATAAGGATTGCTCACATTACGCGATCCTACCTGTAAAGCCTTCAGAACTATTGAAGCAATTATTGGGAACTGGCCACATCTAACACAAGACGGTGTCTGAGGAAACTCTGAAATGTCACAAGCACCATTGCAAGCTACTCAAGAACCCCTCCTTGGCCCAACCTAATGAAACGTTAAACTTGAGATTGAACCGGTTTTGCGACTACCATCAATTGTGAGGTTATGACATGGATTACTACTGGGCATTGAAAGATGACATTCAATGTATGATTGATCAAGGTGACCTGATCTTAGACAGCAGTAGTCAGGCATGCCCAGAAAACCAACCCATGCATGTGTACCAGGACCCGTTAAATGCATATAATGCAGGGTACACTATCAACATGGTAGGTGTAGAGGGCGATGGTTAGGTACAGTCGAAGCAGCCCTTTGTGTTACGAGTACCCCCTCACTCACCCCAAACAACAGGTCCATCAGCATCGATGAGTGGTGCTCCAAGGTAACATTTTGTCCTCCGAGCACCTTCTTAGACCATTGCTCGATAGCCCGCTGTCGGTAAAGCTGCAGCCCAGCCCATGCCTACGCCTAGGACACCCTTCGTCATCAGGGTGCCAAAGCTGTCAGTTGCTCCTGCTATGCAGGAGAAAATCTCTAAGTCAACCACCCAATCCCAACTTAACAAAAAAAGAGAAGGGGGTATGACAACTGATATGGCTAAGGACCGTCTTACACTGGGGTTTCCCAAGCATAAACCCCTCACTTCGGTGCCCTTGGCCCCACCTTCTTCTAAAAATGGCGACGTTACGCAAACGCATCCACCTTCTCCCTGCCCAAGAAAGTTCAACCATCAACCAGAAGTCGTTCCACCCCAAGAAATCTGTCTCCTGGGATGAATGGAAGAAGAGAAGGGTAATAAGCAGCCAAATTATGGACGGGATCTCCTCGATGCCTTTACATAAGTCAAACAGGCTCTAAAACAAAAAAATACAACATTGAGCCTTTATCGCTTACTCATGACGTCACAGAAACATCGTGAAGCCATGGTTCATATGCTAACGTCCATACCTGTGGATGAGAGCCTGCCAGCAGATGAAGAAGAAATCCATTCCATCATGCTTCCCCTCGTCGCTAAAAAACCTGGGCCTACCCTGTTGACCTTTCATGATGAATCCATTAAGGACGACCTAGAAAAGGGTTAGGTGACAACGGCGCTCATGTTCATCATTGTCTAGGTTGGCCAACACCGAATTCGGAGAGTACATGTTGATGACGGGGCAGCCGCTAATGTCATCCCATATCCCATAGTGGATAAATTAGGCCTGATCGATCAGATCAATCCTGCAATGATGTCGTGTCTAAATTCGTTCAACGGTTCACGAGTGCAAGTCAAAGGGACAGTGCACATCAACTTTGTGGCAGGGGATCAATTCCCCACAGACACAACATTTATTATCGTCGAGGAGATGCCTAGCTTAACTTGATCCTAGGGAGGTCTTGGTTAGCTCAACTGAGGGCAGTTTCCTCACCTATCCATTAGGAGATCCATCTACCCTACGCAGGAGGGGAAGTGGTCATCCACAATGATGAAATGACCTCTCGGGCTATCAATAACATAGAAATAGAATAGGGTTCAAAAATCGAAATTCTCGAAGACCAATCCCCTGTCCAAACACTTGAACAAGCCAAAACAGTGGCTGATGATAGCTTAATTTGGGCCGAACTACCATTCCAAGAGGAAGATTGTGGCATGAAGGAACAGAGTCATAAATCTCCCCATCCTTACGCATCATCAAAGATAAAAGCAATTAAGAAACAACTATAGAGTTAGCAGATAAACCATGTTGTCTAACTATCATGTAGTTTATGCGCACTTTCTACCAGCTGTCCTATTTATGCTTTACAAATACTCATTACATTTACACATATATTTACGCTTTCCACTAGCTATGCTTATTACATTTATGCTTATATTTACGCTCCCACTAGCTATTCTCATTACGCTTATGTTTATCTTTATGCTTCCACCAGTTGTCTTCGTTACTCTTACCCTCATCTAAAATTACCAAAGGCTCGAAATGGCCTAAAACTAGCATAGGCCCGAAATGGCCTAAAAGTAGCAAAGGCCCGAAATGGCCTAAAAATAGCAAAGGCCCGAAACGGCCTAAAACTAGCAAAGGCCTGAAATGGCCTTAAACTAACGATTTCATTTACGCTTTACACAAACGAAAACAACAAAAGAACATTAAACTCAAGACAAAATTTTCATTAAATATGTTAAAAGAAAATATTGTCTTTTTTTCCGTTCCATCACAATAAAACTGTGGCTAATACAGCCACACTATGCATCTCCCTTATCACCACTGTCACCTGTATCTCTTAGCTCCACCTCTGCTTCGAGCAAATCATCCTCATAGGAGCCACCCTTTTCATGAGGCATCTCTTCATGAAGGTGGTCCTCTCTGCAAGGTTCTTCCACATGGGGTTGCTCATCATGGCATTGATCATTTTCATTACGCTCTACTTCATGTAGACCCTCTTCATAAGAACCGTCACCTTCATTATGTTCATCCTGTTGAGGATCCTCCTCAGGTCGTTCCTACGATTAGACATGACATGCATATTAACATTGCCATCAAAACTAGTTATGACAAAAACATAATAATACTACGAGTTACTTGTGACGGTCCTGCATCGGTAGCAAAAGGAATTTGTTCTAGGCCAACCCATAGACGTTGCATAATTTTGTCCTCGGTAAGCTCAGACCAAACCCCATCTCCTAGATTAGCTCTGGCCTTGACCTTCCCCTTCTCTACAGGAGTCCATCGGGGTGGTTCAGGGAAGAAGGAAGGGATGGTAGTCTCCCCCCAGGAAGAGTCATTTCCCTTTCTGGAGAGGCACTTACTATCACTTGCCCCTGAAACTTTTGAAATTCTCTGGAAGCACCAATGACATTGAGGAATAGCCGAAGGGACTGAGCCTCAATGGCAGAATCCCTATAATATTGATGGTAGGTAGCGCTTTTCCTCTTATAGACATTTTTATGGTCTTTCTGTGTCTGCCCCCGTTCTTGGACACTCGCACTAAAGTCCTTCCAGTCTTGATTTTTCTGAGCTAGGAGATCCATCTACATTCGCTGCTTGACCAATTCACGGTTGGTCTAGACATTGTTCCTGACGACCATCCAATAACGGGCATAGTCAACAATAGTCGTTTGCCAGTCCTCGTTGTTCGTTCCCTGGGCTTGCAAGAATTTGTTCTGTGACCTCAAATCCCCAACCTCATCACTTAGAGTCTCTTCCAAAGGTCTTCATTCACACTTTGGCATTCCCATAAGGAGCGAGTCGAGCGTACAACACATTTACGCATCTTGTCATAAATGTTGCGTGGCACGACGATCGCTTCCGATGGAGGTTCAGTGGTGTGTAAGTCAATAGGCTTTGATGGATCCCATCTAAGGCGAGCTCCTAATAACATAAAATGGTGGTTAGGTGTAATTAGGTAGCATAATGCCACAATGGAATAACCCCTGCATAATGATCGTAATGTACCGACTTCAAGATCAATTCGCTCTAAGCGACCAATCATATCATTGATGACGCCTTCCATAAAGGCGAATTTATCAGGAAATTCGCCCTAAGATCGAGTTGCCACTGTTGATAAGTGTACGCCCTGATCAGCTATTACGCAGAGTAAATTACATATAAAGACATAACTGAGATGTTACAATGACTAGTAAAACCTCTAGAAGCAGTTTTCTAAAGTCTAGTATGCTGTAAAAGTCAAACTCATCGAGTGAAAAATCACTTACCTTTATTAAGTCCCAGCTAAAAGGACTTCAGCATCCTCCACTGCTATTTCCTTTTCACGCATAGGAACTTGCACGCTACTTGACTTATTGACTGGGGTCTCTTCTTCCAAGATCGAGACCCCTTCTTTGTGGCGCAAAACTATAGCCCCTATTTCAGGGGTCAACCGCTTCACAATCTTCTCCTTCTTTGTCACACAACATCGTCAGTTAACACAAGATTTCACTCTTGCCCAATAAACATTACGCAACACAACAACATCTGTATGCAACATAACCATAACCATTAACACATTTCTCTACTTATAGGCTAGAGGATTACTCCTTTGAAATTTGACCTGCATCTTTTTCCCCTGACCACCTACTGGCTCGATAGGCTCCTCGGTCAAACAAGGCTTCTTCTGTTGCATCGATGAATCCACTATTTCAGCTACTAGGTGCTTCCCCCTCGACACATTGCCGACGTAAGAGGGGAGCACCCCACCCACGCTGTCTTGACCCTACGTTTGAGGTGCTGCCATATTTTTAGTTGTTACTGAAAATGACTCCTAGATTCCTTCAGGAGGGTCTTGTGATCGGGTAGTGCCGAAAACATGGGAAATCCACAGTTTGGAAATCTGGCTGCGGTCTTGCTGCACTTAGACCCAATTCCTTTGGACTCAAGCTTCTTGTGGAGCCTGACCATTTCAACGTGCAGGCCTTCAACAAAATAGCTAGCCCAATTGAATTAAGTCCCCTCCTCCATGATCTCTTGCATAATCCGGGCTTGTTCTATGGTGAGGAATCTCCCTTGGGAGAGTATCTTGGGGAAGGCCTGGGCTCGAAAAAGGAAAAAAATTGTATTGGCCACCTCCAACTAAATCTTGTTAGTAGGGATTCCCTTAACTTCTTTCTTAACGCCTAGCCACTCTGCTATCTTAGGTTGGTACTTGGAACTCCTCTTCTACTTTTCTTCTATAGGAAGGCCATCAGAGGGGATGCCAAATAGGTCGACAAATAATTGAGCGTCGATATTAAAATTCACACGCACATTACGCAAGCGTATGCAAAGACGCTCAGCTTCTTCGCTGAAGGAGTTGACTAGGGTCAACATTTCACCTGCAGTGACATCGGGGGTTATGACCAAAAACAAGTCCATCAGTCCAGCCTCCCGAAGGTTATTGGTTAACACAACTAGGGCTACTCTATGGCCAAGTCAACGTTGTATGTCATTTATATCACCGTAACAGAAGAAAAGACTGTTTGCCTTGTGACCGAAGGCCATAATCGTAATTTCCCATGATTCCCTGACTGGCAACATAAAACAATAGTTAAGGCAATATAACAAAAATAAGACAACTTTATACATCATTTTCGACTAATAAAATTGTACAATTGATCATCATAATAAAGTTTACCAGGCCTGAATGGCAAAGGAAACGGAGAGATTTTCTCTTGCACATCTGCGACAGTGAGGGGAGGATCTAAAGTCCACTCCCTATCTAGCCATCCAAGCTTTTTACACCTAGTAAAGAATTCGACATAGCGGGTGGAATACTTTGAGATTTTGAAGGCTAGTTGTCCCATGACACCAGCCCGTACATTGCTAACGAAAGTAAATTCCCTTATGGTCCTTTTTGCCAGAGACAATGTACCATTATCACCTAGGAGACCACTGTCATTGATGAAGAATCTACACCACAGAAGATAGGCAAATTCTTTACATTCAACAAAAATTCAAACAATAGTTAGCATATTGCAACACCGCAAAAAGAAATAAAAAACTTACCCGCCTACATAATACATGATGCCAAGTGGATTCTGGAAGTAAGTTGTGAGATGACAGGCCACGAACAGAGTGTTGTAGGCATGATAACAGTTAAACCTAGGCATCTCCCAGATCCAGCTCAAATGCCTCAAACCTTTGACACTCTGTTTGCGATCTTGCACTTGTACAGTTTCAACGACGCCGTCTGTCAGGAATGTCAAGATGCTCTGCATCGACCCAACCAGTAGCATCTCTAGAATAGCAACAACTACATTGCCTAGTAGATGCAACCAGACGATTACACTATAATTACGAAGCAAAAACTGCAAGAACTCCCGTGTGCCCCTTCGGAACCATACCGCCTCCTCCTTTATACAAGCATGAAGAGGAGGAACATGGGCCACAGGACTATGTACGCAGCATAGAATGCCCACGATGTCCAAAATAATTAGGATGGGCTTTAGCATAATACTGTACAATAACAAATGCATTACTATTAGATAAACCATTTAGACATAAAATTTTATCACGCGACATTAGGGTTCTCTTGATTCCCAGAAAATTACAGATTATACTGGAGACACATGGACACAACAGCTCAAGGTTTGTCCCTGACAATGACAATGAAAGCAACACTGCGTATTACTCCAGCGTAACATGCAACTATTACGAGCAAGAAAAGAAAAAAATAGAACCTTGATTACGCTATGCATGGGTACAATACCTAGAGTTTTTCGATTATACATTACATCTGCACAGTATTACTCAACGTTACCTAAACACTTGTGACAACATAGAGTCTATTTCGAACAGTGAGGACAAGGGTAATATAACAAACTATAATAGCTTAGTCTATGTAAACAGATATTAATGCCTGATGCAACATACACATTCAAAATAGATACGACCACGATGCTGCAACAAAGATAATAATCGTGCAAGAGGATGAAAGGTGACTTACCGGTTAAGTGAAGTAACCTCCCGAGTCTCAACTTTGGCCTGCAAAGCCCACTGCAAACTCTCCTGTACTTCGTCAATCTTCGCCAATTTGGCATTCTTTCCTTTGATCTTTGGTGTCATAGTTGCAATTGAACAAATCTTCGCAAAATCGTCTATTTACGCCTCGCTTCCGCTCCCTTTCTACTATAGCTAGATTCAAATTCGCGATATCTATGGCCTGTTTTGAGCATAAACCACTGGTTTATAAAATAAATATTTGAAACTAACTGATTTTATGCCTGATCAATGCGAAACTTTCCTGAAACGCCAATGTCAGCGTGACATGAAACACGAAGATCGAGCATTAATTTCATAGATATTGTATGAATTACGGTTCGAAATGACCCTAAACTAATGCATAACTTATCACCTTGTAATCCAGCCGCATTAACTACGGTTTGTACAAAAATTTAAATTCAATTATTCTGGCACACTAGACACGTCACATTACATCTTTCATCTTACATTACATAAGTCACACGCTAGCATCTAGGAAGCCTGGCTCGCAATTTTCTCACAAACTGTGCATATTTGTAACGGTCAACTAAGATCTTAAACTAGAAGCTTCTCTAATACGCAACTCTAATGCAAAGAAAAATAAAATCTTATCATTTCAACAGATTGGCAGAAGAGAAAAATGTAAAAACTTCTGTTTTTGGCATTTTTGCAGGGCAATTCGCAAATGGACGCAGCTTTATTCGCACCCCTAGCCTTAACAAGCCCATATGTGAAAACCATTAGATAGCTCAATCACATGCTAATAGGAACATACCGCTCCCTTTGTGATGCAACCATAGCAACATCGAAAATATCCTCAGACTGGCCAGAACATCTGGCCCGAACTTTAGACCTGGAAGCTGGTGATGTGACTGAGGACCCTCTCAACGAGGTCCCTATGGTTACGCACAAAGGCGAAAGTAAAACTCTTAGGGTTAGTTTCCTCCTGGACCAACAGATGCAGAGTGGCATAATGTAAGTACTTCAAAATAACGCTACTATATTTGCGTGGTCGTACGAAGACATGCCAGGATTAGACCTGAGATTAATACAGCATAACATAGTTTTAGACCCGCGCATCAAAGCAATTAGAAAGAAGGCACGAAAGATTAAGCCAGAAATCACACTAGCAGTGCGTAATGAAATCACTAAGCTATATCAGACTTGTTTTATTCGTGTGGTCGATTACTCGGACTAGGAGTTGAACATTGTAGTTGTCTCTAAGAAAACAGGAGGAATACACATATGCATAGACTACAACCCAAAGAAGTACGTATTTGAAGTCAAAATCGAACGCATGTTGGAATTTGTGGTATCAAAGATTGGCATTCGAGTCGACCCCGACAAGGTTAAAGCCATCGTTGATTTAACGCCACCTACAAACCTCAAGTAACTACGTGGGTTGCAGGGCAAACTACAATTTATCAAGCGATTCATTTCAAAGTTAACAGATAAACTACATCCTATGCAGCATCTCCTTAAGAAGGGCATTAATTTTGAATGGACCGATGACTGCCAATGTGTATTTGACAACTTGAAGAAGGAGCTGCAACACTTACTAATGGTTTTCCCACCACAAAGGGATGAGCCTTTTTACATTTATTTGGCAGGCTCAAATGTGTCTATAGCTGTGGTACTTTGCCAAAAAAGGAACAACGGGTCAAAAACCTTTATCTATTATCTAAGTTATGCTCTATTTGTGTACGAAACAAGGTATAATGAAGTAGAGCATAATTGTTTGGCATTGGTTTTTGCACTCAAGAAATGTAGACATTATCTTTTCCGCAGCTAGGTCAACATAATTTGCAAAAATAATGTGTTGCGAGCTATCTCAAACAACTTGTATGAGAGTAGTAGGATAGCTCGTTAGAAAGCTATCACAGCTGAATTCGACTTACATTATGTTGGGCAATCGTCCACTAAAGGTCAAGCCATAGTTGACCAGCTTGCAACATCGCCTGTTAATGATCAAGCTATGATAGAGCCAGAATTTTTAGATGAGCATGTACATAGTTTAAGCCTTGTACCAACAGGCCTCGAAGTGACTTTATACTTCGACGGAGCTTCGACTACCAGAGGTGGCAGTGTAGCCACCATTATTACGCTCTCCCCTGAGAATGTACATCCATGGGCTTACCCCTAGTCTTCCCTTGTACAAACAATGTGGCAGAGTATGAGGGGCTCCTCAAGGGACTATTGACAGCCAGAGAACTCAACGTTCAACACCTGGCAATCCGAGGTGATTTGATACTCGTCATCAATCAAATCATAGGGGGTCTACGCCTGCAAAGTTATGCATCTATAGTCCTACTACGATATGGCTAAAGATCTTTTAAAAAAATTCATGATGATCGACGTCAAACACGTGCCGCATAACGAAAATGCTGTAGCCGATGCACTAGCCACACTGACATGAAACATGCCACCACATTTGTTTGCCACTTGGGCTGCTTTAATGATGGAATGTACAGACTCTATCATTCAAGTAATGCAAATCTCTTCATTAAACACAGGAGGACCAACAGAATGGTACGACAACATTAAGACTTACTTTCTGCATGGCGAACCATCGCACGAGCTAACATATGCATAAAAAGACATAGTGCGCAAGCGTGCCAGGTAATACATCATCATCGAAGACAGTACTCTCTGTAGACGCTCTTTCGATGGGGTATTGCTAACCTGCGTTAATAATGACCAAGTACAACGAATAGTTAGCGAAGTCCACGAGGGGCTGTGTGGAGGACACGTAGCCCCGTAAGCCATGGCCGCTAAAATCATATGCCTAGGGTACTATTGGCCGTACATGGAAAAAGACTACCTTACCAAGGTCAAGACATGTGACACATGCCAGTGTTACGCAAACTTAATACACATGTCACCAACCGAGTTACACACTACATAGATTACTTGGCCATTCCAACGATGGGGACTAGATATCATAGGTCCCATCACGCCTAAATCTTCTGCAGGACATAGCTTCATTATCACTGCCACTGAGTATTTCACGAAGTGGGTTGAGGCTATCCCCTTATGGAAGATTACATCCCAACAGGTTTGCCATTTCATCTTAGACAACATAGTAACCAGATTTGGGCTTCCTATGACTATAGTGACCGACAATGGGCCATAATTCAGTAGTGCCAAAACCAAATCTTTCTGCAGTAACCTTGGCATTAGGCAATCTTTCTCCTCACCCTATTACCCACAAGAAAATGATTAGGCAGAGGCAATAAACAAAGTGGTCATCAATTTGTTGAAAATGATGCTCAGCAGCAATAAAAAATGATGACACGAGAAAATCCTCTACATGCTATGGGTGTATTATACGACGTGTAGGATAGCTACAGACAGGACGCCCTATAGCCTAGTCTATGGATCCAAAGCAGTGTTGCCCTTGGAATTACAAGTTCCCTCATTGTAGATGGTTCTCTCCACCATTATAAATGAGACTCAGCACAACAAGTCTAGGATTACGGATTTGGACTCAATAAAGGAGAGATGCATCTAGACACTTGATACCATCGAAAGATATTAGGACAGATAGAGACAAAAGCACCAGCACAACCCGCATCAACGACCGATCAGGAAAGGAGACTTAGTTCTCAAGGCCATTTGTGAACCAGTAGGCAAATTCTCTACAAACTGGGAAGGCCCTTTCGTGGTCGTCAGTGCATACGGAAACGGAGCATTCAAGTTAGCAGACATCGACGACAACGAGCTACCGAACCCAGTGAATCATGTATATCTGAAGCAGTACCACATATAAGCATTGACTCAGCTCAAGCACAAGGTAACACACGTCTGCTATGACATAAAACTGGCAGAGTTGTACACATCTACTATGACGTAAAAATGGCAAAGTTGTACATGTCCACTACGATGTAAAACTGGCATTTCTTGCATGCGTCCGCCAAGATGCTAAATTGGCAAAGTTTCCGACCATTCGCCATGATGTGAAACTAGCAAGGTAAGCATACATCCGCTAAGATGCTAAACCAACATAGACTTGTCCCTGGGTCATGACATAAAATTGACACCCACAGCATGGTCTGCTGGGATCGTAAACTAGCTCTTCCACCATCCGCTACGACGTAAAACTAGCAGGTTTCAGTCTGCCCAGATGTTAAACCAAGACCACAATCTGCTGAGACTTAAAACCAGCAACAACGGTCAACCAGGACTCAAAACTAGAATCCATCAATAGAAAATCCATGAAGCAAGCGAGCGTGATTACTCTTGTAGTACATCCCTACCAGATGGAACAGGTAAGACATCAGAACAGATGCAATGCCGCTACCTCACCGGCATCCTACTAATTCCTTGGACATGCGGAAAGGCATACTACTGATCCCTCAAAGATGTTGCTACGATAGCCGCTCTGTAGTTGCAACTCCTGGGATCAACTTTGCCACTTGGGGCCCTAAAGAAGCTATGATCATCCATAGTCTCAATGGTCTCCATCCATCGCCACCACTAGACTCTGGCTTGGCAGATTCATCTGACTGGTTCTTTGCTTAGTCATTTGAGCAAGATGAATCTGGCTATTGATGACGGCTTCATGAACCACGGCATCAACATTGGGACCCTTGCTCCTTGCTACGGTCCCTTTTTCGTGGCCTATGCTCTCCTTTTTGCTTCGGGCGATGCTTATTTCAATAGCCTCCCTAGCGATTAGGACGATTGCTTTTGCTCTTTGTTCTGTGTTATGTTTTGTAGATTACTTGTTACAACAGCATTGATCAAGAATGCATTCATTCGAAGGTGAGGTGTCATGGCATTCTGAAGTGGCTGCTTAGACTAGCCTGGCTACTTAGGAGTGCAAACCCTACCTCTCCCTCCATTAGATACCTTACTTCTCTTTCTCCTTCCCTTATACTTACGACTGTCTTTACCCTCTTCTTTGTTTAGAGTGTGAACATTTAATCAATTCTTTTGCACCATCATGTCCATGAACTAGTGTAACGCAACTCATCTCATGGAATGTAATTTGCACCAAAAAAAAGAAAAAAAAGGGCAAAGCTTGGCAAAATGGATGTAAAACAACTCATCGAGGTCATACAGGCATAACACAACTCATATGTGCAAGCCCTTCATATGCAGTATGGCAGCGTAACTTCTCGCAAAGGATGCCTAATCACTTGGTTGTGAAAGCCTTATGTTCACATGCTTGAGTCTTCCTCGAACCTCCCTCCTTTCACTTCTTTAAAAATCCCTCCTATGCTCCTCCCTCCGCCTTCGCACTTCCAAGTTTAATAGAGCGACATTTGAGCAATTGCTGACAAACGTTGTTGGTTTCTTTGCCTCTCTGGTGTTTCGTATTCTTTGTCGAAGTCTTTCGGGCAAGCCCTCTAAATGTCAACAAAGAGGGGCCATTGAAACACTGTGAAAATTCCAAGGCCTCAACAGTTCGGCAAAATCTTGCGACTCAAGCAAGGATTTGCGACAAGTCACAGCTCAGCAAGTCCCTTTCTGGTTAAGGGTCTGTTCTACCATGCTACATAGCATAGCGAAATAAACTCCAGGGGACAGAACAAGACAAGGGGTGCATGACGGCAAGCCTTCAACTTTGCAAGTTTTCTATGTTTCGAAAAATCTTAACTTTTGGCATATTACGCCGCATTATGCAACATAGCGTAATGTAGCATAATGCAGCGTAATACCAGAAGACAGTCCATCGCAACAACAGAGATGACAAGATTCGAGACCTCGATTGTCCAGCAAAATTTCAAGGCTTAAGCAACGATCCACAGCATGCCGCACATTTCAGCAAGTTTTCTTTTTCGGTTAAGGGGCCTATTACACTACATTACGCAGTGTAGCATAATAAACCTCGAAAGGATTGATCAAAAACAAAGGAAGTGTGGCGGCAACACTTCAATTTTTTGCAAGTTCGTTGTTTTACGCTAAATTACGCTATGCAGCGTGATCTAGCATGTCACAGCGTAATACAAGCAATGACAGAGAGCACAATTCAGGCATCAGCAGTCTATATGTCACAATATGCTCTAGCGTATTGCAGTGTAAACAAACAACAATTTGTTGCCAAAACTCTAGCAAAAGTGGTTTATGATGCATTACGCTTCAGAGCATAATGTAGCATGGCACCGCAGCTTCAAGCACAAATACACTAAATCAACGGTACCTTGTAGGTTTAGGACATGCATCATCTAAATCGTGTTTTTCTCCTGACCCTAACCTTATAAATATTCCAGTTAACAAAGATCAAAGGGTTGACAAAAATTTTCCCTGGATTGATAAATTTTCTCCGTGAGTGATTTTCTTTCATTGCCAATCGTTGGCAACTTTTGGCAAAGATTGACAAGAGAGAAAAAGAGGATCAGTGATCGTAAGAACATCAAAGGTGATTGGCAAGAATCCTTGATCAAAAACAACCAGTTAATAGACATTCTACTTCGGGTTTGACTTCCTTGCACCCAGATTGGCTAGAACAAGGTAGATCGACCTTTGCTTGTTTTATCTTTAAATAGCTTTCTTGCTGTTGGCACGTGCTTCGTCTAAACCGAAGTCCGCCTGTAATTATTGTATCCAACATATTTTTTTCATAAGTTGAATCCCAGATCTTGGGATTTCACGCTTTCTAAATCCGATCTCCTGTGTCCTATCTATACGGATTTTGCAATCGCTTTAAATCATTACATCATTTTCAATTACCTTCAAGATTAACAATATTATATCTCATAAAAATTGTCATTTTGCCATTGAATTATTACAAAAATTTTACTAATTAAGTAAGTCCTTGTTTGATCGACAAGATCGTTCAAGGCACCTCAGATTTGTCTTCTCCAGCATGGCCCTTGCATGGATCTGGGATTGGAACTATGTATGCAGACTTCTGCTCAGTATTTTCAGCGACCGACGTTTTTCATTGTTACAAAGTGTTCACCTATTTATACTTTTTGTGGTACACAATATTGGGGTCCAAATTGGAAAAAATGATTCTGTTGCATGTTTGGAAGGCTTCAAGGTTACTTAGAGGGTTTGGATGATGGAGATATGCATATTTTTCACAAAAATTCATCATTTGAAGGTCATAAAGAAGGAATCTTGGGCTACGAAAGTTGATTAAATAAATAAGAAGGGTAATGAAGGGATGTTGTGAGAACAAAGAGTTTAAATGATACAAGAAGTATTTATTAAGGTTTGTTGATACTAGAAGGTTCAAGATGATGTTGAATCACTTGGTAGGTATAACATACAGGAGTTATATAAGTGGGTCCTTCCCAATGCAGGCTCTAGCCCTTAATGCCCTTGTATAATCACACCTAAAGTGTTCATAGGAACTTAAGGAGTTGAGTCTAATGCATACCTATTTTAGCAAAACACACATGTTAGTAACACCAAATTGAAAAAATAAAGCTATGTTACACAAAACCACAAGTTATGAGTATTCGTACAATGATGAGATGGACTTATAAGGGATTGCAGAAAGTAGGATGTGAGGTATCTTACCATAGGCATAATGAATTCTTGTGTTTTATTAGTGATTAATGTAATCGCTAGCCTTTTTGTTCAAGATTCAAACCAAGTCCAAACCACATTCTAGTGACATTGCATTATTTCATCTCTTGGAATTACAATTGTAAGACTATCAATGTTGTAAGGAGTATTGTCACTTGGTGTATTTTCCAAGGAAGGATTTTATTTATGGCACTTTTTTTTAGGCATGGGTAACATGTCTTTCTAGTGAAACCCATAGAAATTTATTCTATGCTCTTTTATTTTTATTTGTGTTAACCTTTGAAGGAAGCACTTATTTTACACTTACTTCCATTTTTCGTTAGATCTACAAGGATATAAACAACTTTTGCAACATGATAGAACTCACAATAATAATCCAAGAGAATCTACAAATCCCCTTGATGTCACACCCTTTACATTCCCTCTTGGTTCTTCACTTGTCAATCCAAGCATAATGATTGTAGGTTTATTCTTAGTTGTATTGTGGAAAAGAAAATGATTATGGCCATGGTAAGACTTTCTTATTAATGGAATGGATGGATGAATGATGTGGACTTACTATTAAAATAATCAATCCCTTATGACTTGATAACATAGAGAAATCTTCACCTTATTGGGCTACATCTTACCTTTATTTGTAATGTGTCTTTTTAGCAATCGTAACTATTTACAAAGGGTTTGAAAACAAAGTATGAAAAAGATAGTAAAAATTGTGAAAAGATGTAAAAAATGAAAAATGTTAAAAGAATGGAAAATTTCAAAGAATTAAAAGATATATTAAATAACATCAAATTTTTTTTGAAAATGAAAAGTATCATAGAATGAGAGACCATTAAAGAATGTGAAAAGGTATATCAAGAAATTAGAAATTCAAAAGAATTGTTTAAAAAAAATGGAAAAGCACTTATTAATACCCAAATTGTGATAGGGCATCTCCCCCATGCCTAAACTCATGAGTGAGTGTTCGGAAAATGCTTCCTAAATCTCCTAAATCATACACTCTAGGTGGTTCACTTACCATCTTTAGTGATTTAACTTTTCGGTTGTCATCCTAAGTAATTTTGATGGCAATGGATTCTTGATCATTTAAGTTCTTATTTTCTTTTTCCATTGGTGTATGATTATTGTCTAATAGTTTCATTTTTGGATCCTTAGTTGGAGTCATCTTCTTAAAATGGTAGTTAATAAGTGGATCAGATTATTCCATGCATATTTTGGATAGTTGAAGGTTCTCAGTTGTTAACCATAGGGTGCCTTTTGGTTTGGTGGCCCTTGCTCTTACTATTGCACATACTTGTTGTTCACTATTGATGTGGACTAGCATGGTAATTGTGTTCATATTTTGAAGGGTTAGTCCATGTTTGCACCCTTTACTTTCAGTAGAAATGCATAGAATTTGTTGCTTGTGTATGGCTTTGTGCATGTCTTTCTTAGAGATCTCAATAAATAGATCCCTCATACTTAACTTAGCATTGATTATGCTAAGCCATGCCCTCCCCATGATGATTGGAAATTCCTTATTAGCATCTTTCACATTGATTACTAGAAAGTCTGCTAGATAAGACCATCCATTGACTGTGGTTACTATGCCCTTAATTTGTCCTAAAGGTATGACAATAGATTGATCTGCAAGCTCTAGTCTGATATTGCACTCTTTCAATGGTGGTAGGTTCTATGCTTGATATGTTTTGTAAGAGATCAAATTTACCCCAAAACCTAAGTCTAATAGAGATTTGCATGGTAGATTTCCAACTACTTGTAGATAAATCAAAGAAATTCCTAGATCAATTGTATTCTTAGGGAGTAGCCTTACCTTTATCTAGTCTATGACTATTTCTATGAGCATGACAATTTGCATGTTTGGATTGGATGATGATGGAAGCTTGTTGGTAGTGAGAGAATCTATGGTAGGGGGAGTAAGTCTCAATGAAGCTTTAATTCTACTAGCCTTTTCAGGACTTATCTTAAAGAAAGGATGTTTCTTAGTTTGGACCTTAGTGTTGCTAGTAGGATTCTCCATCTGAATGTTCACAACCTTTATAGCTTTCCTTTGTTGTGGTTGTGACAGCAATTCCCCTTGCATAGTGGATGGTGGAACTAGTGGCAAAGGATTTGAAGAAGGATTTGATGGGCTAACTACTAGTGAATGTGCATAAGGACTATGATCCATCTTTGGAGTAGTAGGTCTATAGTATTCTAGTGGATAATAAGGAGAAGAAGTTTGGACTAATATGTTTCTTGGAGATATTGGATGCTGAACGTAATATCCATAAGGGTTTGGTTGTCTGTATGGATATTGTTGCCTTGGTGATGGCATTGCCCATGTCTACGGTTGCTGCCACTATTGCTAATATTGCTCATGTGGTTGAGGGTAGGCTTCACCTCAGGAATATGTTGATTGGAAGGATTACCTAAGATTACCTTGAGGATAAGGAAGTCTTCTGGGGATCTTCTTTTTAACAAAGCTCAAATTGAGTGCATATGCCCTAGATTGTTGTACGTGGACCATAATAGAACAACATCCCTTAGGATGTTCATACTAGCACACATTGCATCCTTCCTCTTCCTCTGAACTAGAGTCAATATGCCCTTCAATGGTAGCAACTTTTTCTTTGTGCTTATAACTTTCTCATCCATAATCTCTTTTCTTCTTGCTTTCCTTGCCCCTATTAAGTCCTTGTTTAGTCTTTTCTTTCACATTCTTTAGGGCTGTAGCAAGTTTTTCATCCACTAAATCCTAGACTTTCTCTACCTTACCCACTATATCATTGACTGATTTCTAAATAGGTAGAGTCTTTTGCTGAATAACATCTTCCAAGGTTTCATCCTCTTGCTTCTCGCATAGCTGCACATCTCTCTTTCAAATTGATGAGTCCTTGTTATACTCTTTAGTTGATTCCCTTGTTCTTAGCTTACCTTCTTCCTTTGCCACTTGGTCAATTAGTTTTTGAATATGATGGACAGTTAGTTCTAATAATTTTCCTTGGGCATAAACCCCAAGATTCTCTCTAGTTTTGCTCTGGAGCCCGTCAATAATGTTCTTAAGCTGTTTCCTTGATGAAAATCCATGACCTGGGCATCTGTGTAATAGTGAATAGTATCTACCCATTGCTGCATCAAGGGTCTCATAAGTCCCTTGCTTCCATCCTTGGATTTGTTTTCTTAGGTTAGACACTTGTGAATAAGTTTGATATTTATCATTGAAGAGTTTAAGCATGGTACTCCAATGTTTAATTGATTTAGGTTTTAGTGACTTGTACCAGCTCTTAGCCTCCTTCACAAGTGTTCCGAAAAATAAATTTAACTTTTGCCAATCACTTTTGATTTTTTTTAGGATGCAGGAATCATGTAAAGCTTGTAAATGATGTTGCAGATCAACATTATAACCACTTTCAAATCTTGGCATGTTATTCATGTCTAGCTATTTGATTCAGCTGTTCCTCACATGCTTAGTTGGGATGTGAATAACTTCTTGTATGTTGATCATACTGTGAGTTGTCATCAGGGGTTCATCATCTCGATCAGGTTTGAGCACTCTATTGTAGTAGTACCCCCTTTTGTGCTCATCCCTCTCATGGTTTTTATGATCCCTTCGTCTACATTACTCATATTTGTCATCTTCTGAATCAGAGTGTCCTGAATAATGGTCATGGTAATCATGAGTTCTCTTCTATTCATTGTCATGGTCCTTGTATGTTTGCCTTCTTCTGTCAAAGTCTTCTGATTATTGTGAGGATGTAAATGAGATAGTAGAAGAATTGTGCTAGCTTGTCCTCCCATGATGACTCTATTGTGCATCTCTGTGGGATTTGGCAGGAACTCTTAGCCTTGAGTCTTGCTTGTGCCTTGAGTCTTTTGCCTCATGCCTAAGCTTTTTTGCTAGTTTAGAGTGTGGTTTATTCTTGATAGGTTCATCTAGTCGAATGATAGGTGTTTGTGACTAAAACTCATGATTGTGGTGGAGTTGTTCAGCAATGAATGCATTTCCATCAAGCTCCTCCAAGATAATAGTAGAATTAATTATCTTTCCTTTGTCTTTTTCATGTCTTGACTCCATGGCATTGTCCTTCCTTAGCTACTCATCTGTAGGTTCATATGGATGGGTCATGTATTTGGTTTCATGACATCCTCCAATTACTTCACTTAGTTTCATCCCCTTAAGAGTAGTTTGAAACATAGTGGGTGCTAAATGTTTTGGTGGTAGAACAATGTTGCCTTGTATATCTCTCCACCTAAGTTGCTATTCTTGATGAAAGATGAATGTAAAATCAAGATAGTAAGGATCATGATAAGCATATGAGATCCTTGTCTGCATCAGCATACTCCAGTTCTCTCCTTGAATTCTATCACTGCTTCTCCTTGGTTCCTTGGCAGGTGATGTGGTATTTTTGTTTGAAGCCATGTTATATTCTTTAGATGTTTATTTTATGTGTGCTTTCCTTAGGGTTATGAATGTTAAACTTTGTATTTCAAGTACAAAAAACTTTGAGAAATTAATTACTTAGCATACATTGACTTGTTCCTAGCAATAGTGCCAATGATTAGCAGTGGAGTAATCCAACATCCAACCATACAAGATATGAGTGTTCACGTGTATCCTGATCGTAATCCATGCAAAAAGCAATGTGAATATGCTAGTAGTTGGTTAAAGTTTGTGATCGTTGTCTTCCCACATGGAGCTAGTATAATTGATGTGTATGGTTTAGCTCTCAGTGAGGCATATGATATGTTGATGTTGTAGGGCCATTCTCCTAGCATTCATTGTAAAGAGTGAAAAATAATTCTAAGTTGTAGTAAATGAATCTACGCTAGCCTATGGTGATGAGCATCCTATCCTAACCTTCCATTCACTCCTTGGACTTTGTGCAACTACTAGTGGGATTACTAAGTACTTAGCTATTGGGCATACCAAATGATAATACTACTAGGTTACTAAGCAATTACACTTAAGTGCTTAAGATCAGTCGTACTCATTCCACTTAATGGAAGTAATAGCAAAGTTTATGGGAAAGTAAACAGTAATTAAGGAAACAGTAAGAAACTTATTCTAAGTGTAAACAGTAAACATTATGCTAAGTAAACAATAAAGAAACTAAGTAGATGCTGGAATGGTGGAAAGTAATATCAATCTTTATTTCCATTGACACTTGTGTCCAAGTACAAGATTAATGAGTCATGATATTGAACCCTTGATATCAGATATGTGATATCGGAGATGTCAAAGTGATATAGAACATGCGATATTAGAACTTGTCTCGTTACCTATAAATAAGAGACAAGGGCACTTGATTTTGCAGTTAGTTTCTTAGTCCCTTAGCCGAACTCTTGCAGTTTTCCCTTTCCAGACTTAGAATTATTTCTAAGTGTCTGCAGCAGGAGTCATAATGTGAATAGATCTTTATTCGAGCATTGTGTACCTGAGCACACCTTGTGTCTAGAAATAAAGACGAACTTTATGATAAACCTTGCAACATTCAGAATAGCTTATTTATTGTATTTAATGTTATTTAGAGTTATTTAATTCTTTCATTAGTTAATTGATGTTTTTTTATAGAATTATTAATTTTCAACAAGTAAGCATACTCAACATGACTATTTTGAGCATACGTGGAATACTTGGTAACCCAGTAACGACTAGCATTTGGTAATCCCAGTAGTGTTACACTAGTTCAGGATGTGTTCGGCAAGTGGGAACAGATGTTGGTGTTAGGACTAGTTAGAGCATAGTTGATTAGTTAAATTAAATTAGTTACTCAATTATTTCATTTCTCCATTTTAAGCACTAGGAACATAAAACATAAAAAGCATAAAAATCATATACCTCAAGTTTACTTAACCATACAATTGTGCCTTACAAGTAAGCTTGGGAAGATAACGATTGCATAACCCATCATTGTTTTGTGTAAGGGCATAAGCACTTAATCCTTGGAGTTCAGCTGGATTGTACATGAATGCTCATATTCTTATGGTTGGGCATAGGGATACCTTGCCACTCATTGGCACCATTGCTGGGGATTTTGTTGTTTGTGCGCTGATTAGACTTTAGGAAATCTTTCCATCGTTGGAAAACACCCTTAGGGTTAGTTATCCTAAAATCATTGAAAAAGAGTATTGCACATTGAATAATTAATCATGTCTCCTTCTTTTCATGAGAGTGCTTCACCAACTAGGTTTGACACAATGAACAATTGGAGGCAAAGTACACATGATGATCCGCCAATGCTCTAATACTTTCGCTTGGTATACGTTCATCCTGATGAGTATATAGTAGACTTTAACTTTATCCTCCACTAGGATGAACAACTGTGTTGGCGTGATTTAGAAGGTAACATAGTGTTAACTCTCGATTGCTCAATCCCAAACATGCTTCTTCGTGCTCTTACACAAATTGGTATGCATTAGTTACAATCGAAGTGCGTTGTCCATGAACAAAAGGGATTATCAACCCATGGAGGCACAATGCCAAAGGGACCTACAATAGGAGAGACATTACAAATCTATGAAGGGAAAATGATCTCAGGATGTCCCATATGTCCTAAGTGAAAATGATCTCAGGATGTCCCATATGTCCTAAGTGAAAATGAGGGTGGTGAACCTACCTTGGGAGGTTTTTCACAAAATGATGTTCCTCTCATTGAATTTGGTCAAGGAGTTGTGTATCAGAATCTTCACTCAACTATTCATAACCTAGGTTTTGATACCAACAGACACAAAGGATTTGAAAAAGGAATATGAACACGTGACATTGACAGACATTTGGATCGTAGCCATGATCGAGGCTAAGACCATCAAAGAGAAAGTGATAGGTGCCATCATGGTGCCAATCCTCCTTCCTCTTCACCTTCATCATCTCCTTCCCCCTCTCCTTTGGGATCTAAACGTAGTCGCAAAGGGAAAGACCATGAGGATAATGGTAAGCAAAACAGTGATCATAGACAAAATAGTCGAGAAAGGGCATGAGGGCGTTCCAAAGAGACACATCATGAAAGAAGGGAGAGTAGGGAACAACATAGGCATCATAGACACCATAGAAAGTACTGAAACACCATTAATTTCAGCCTAACACTTTGAAACAAGAATGGCTCAAGCCCTTTCAACCATTCGGGAGGCAAAATTTGACTAAGGCATGACACTCACACTGGCTTGTCTTGGGCACTGACATTGGAAATTTTACACATTTTTCACATGCACACTGCAGCACACGCTGCACTCATGCTACACACATGCTGGCAGCGTGAGTTCAGCGTAACCAACTCTAATAGCCTCAAAACTGAATCAAAATGACATGATTCAAAGGTGCACATCACTCCCAGGGTTCAGGGTCAACAACCTCCAATCCTAGCTTCCAGAACTTCCACATTTCAGGTCCAAAGATTGCAAGTTTTTGTGGTCACGCTGCAGCTCATGCTATGGACACGCTGGCAGCGTGAGTGCAGCATGACCTAACAAAAATGGTCAAAACAAGGCACTTTCAAGCTCAATTTTTCAATCACAATCATTCAATCATTACACCACTCTACCTCACGCACGTTGTCACGCATGCTGAGGTCACACCCAACATGAGTACTATTCATCAACATGAGTACTATTCACCAGCGTGAGTACTATTCATCAACATGAACACTATTCATCAGCATGAACACTATTCATCAGCATGAGTACTATTCATGCCCAGACAAAAGCACTCCAAACGCATACTAAGGACATGCTAGGACCAAATCAACTCACATTGGAATCCCTGATGAAGCAAAGATGCCTCAAATAGCCACGAAACCACTCCAGTCGACATTCGGCAGCGGTCAATCCATGGTCAAGCAAGCCAGGATCGACTTTTCTCTTGTTGTACATCATTTTCATTGTAAACCAACACATTTTATAAGATACAATGCACCTGGTCAAGAGCGTAGCTTGCCCACGTGCGTCCAACTCACACACAGCTGTCCATTGGACACGTGTCACATGATCCGTTTTCCTCTCATCTCTCGACCATTTATTCCATTCATGGATTCCGTGCCCGAACCTAGCTAAGCCCTATAGATACCCTATCAATTCACATAAATTGGGGGTTGGAAATTTTTAAACATTGGCAATTTTAAGGGTTGACGGCTTGGGAAGCATCGACCAGTAGCCTAGGACACTCAAACACACTTGACTCCTAGCATCCGAGCACTTCACACATCACTTGGGGCTTAGAGCTTGACCTGCCATCCACACGCATAGCTACGCTTTGACCAGTGCACATTCTTGTTAAATAATACAATACAGTTCATTTTTCTAGCCATTATATTGTTTACTCTGTTTACATTCAGTTTACGTTCTGTTTGCAATACTAGTTCTGCATACATTTCTGTTTACATTTCGTGCATTGCCATTTACATTTTGAACATCAGTTTACAATAACCCTAGCATAGGCCATAGCTTATGTTTGGGAAAGTCCTTAGTTGATTTGCGTGCAAACCATCCAAGACACTCTACCTTTGTTTTCCTTTCCAGCTTGCCCACACAGTGAAGGTAGGGTCAGCTATGCTCGCCTAATGATCTTTCGGTGTTTGTTTTCCCTTCCAGCCTTACACCGACAATGTAGGTCAGTATAGTAAATTGGTGCTAGAAGGAGGGCCTACCTTGTTTATCATCTTGTCGAAATGTTAATCACGCTACCTGTTCAAACGCTGCCATGCAGATTTGTTCAAATGTTGTGCAAGCCAAACACTAAAACTAAGACCCAACTAACACTGCTAAATGCTGAAACTCGAATCAGCTTGCTCATGCTGAGCCCTGTCACACATGCTGAGCTTGCTCATGCTGACTTGTCATGCACGCTGAGCTTGCTCATGCTGACCTATCACACATGCTGAGCTTGCTTACACACGTTGTCAGCCACTCACATTGCTACCCACACACGCTCCCAGTTACNCTCACGCTACACACGCCATTAAACTTGTACACGCTGTCATGGAATCTTCCTAGATCAACCCTACTTACGCAATCCTCATACCTGAACAATATAACTTCATTTGTGTGAAAATCCAAGCCAATTTACCTATCGATTGCATGGAAAGAGAGGCAAAACGAAATTATGAGCTCATTTACAAGGGAGGTCATGAGTTCATTCCCTCAGCATTTGACATAATCCCCCTTTCTGAGCCTCATCATCGACTCATATCTCAGCTTCTCATGGTAAGGAGTCAAGCCTTATAGCCACCTACCATAGAGTCTCAGGGTGGAGATGAGGAAGATGACTTTTCCACCCAATATGATCATGGGGATTCATACCATACCGTCAATCCTCATGCCCATATAAACTCATTATTTCAACCTTTCCTGGGAGAAACTATGCTTCCTTCTTCATTTGCATACACTCGAGGACCAACTTCTCGACAAGAAGTACCAGCTTTCATGTCCACCCATTACATATCATAAGTACAAACCCATGGGGCACCTTTGACTACTTCAGTGCAACATGTTCAGTGTGTCACCTCACAGCCTATGGCTGGGCAATAGGTTTCACCAACTATCTAGCAACACCACTGTACTCTCTATAACATACCACACCATCTAATCCCATCTCTGAATGTTGCTTCACCATAACAACCGATAATCCAATAGTATCCCTTGTCGCAAACAATGCAACAATTGAATTACTACCAATCGCAATTCATTCAACCCATTGGTCTACCTACCGCCCAAGAGTGGGCAGACACAAAGAAAATGATGCACTTGTTAATTGAAGAGATAAAGTACCTTAAAACTGCAAACACTGAGGAACTCAAGGTGCTGGACTTCTATCAAGATGACCCAATCCACTCTTTAGTCCTACCATTAACCTTGCCAAAGGAAATCCCATTACCTCAACTAACAAAGTACAATGGAAAGGGAGATCTAGATGCCCATCTAGTAACATTTCGAATAGAATGTCTACTGCTTCAAGCCTGGCCTCATGCAATTCTGCGAGTTTTTGCTATGTCCTTAACGGGAAAAGCCTTAGACTGGTACCGAGCCTTATCCCGTAACTCCATATCCTCTTTGGAGGATTTTTTACATCAATTCATTACCTGTTTCAAATATAAACTAAAACATGAAGCCACTCTGGATAGCTTGATTTAGATTAAACAAGCGCCATAAGAGCCCGTACAAAAATTTATCCAAAGGTGGAGTGCAGCTCTGAATGAACTCCATGAGCCCATCCCTAAAACATACTTGCTCACCATCCTTAAGGCTACCGTGAATGACTTCGTTAAATCAAAACTCTATTATTTGAGTGCTTGTACTTTGAGCCAAGCATTCACACAGATTAAAAACATAGAAGAGGCGGCGCGATCAAGCAATGACCCAGCTTACGTTGCCTACAGAAACCAACATGCTCACAAGCAAAACACAATAGTAGCGACAGTGGCCGCAAGCACAAAAGTAACCAATTGGGGCCCAACAACTAAGCAAACCAAAGCCCCAGCTAACAAAACTGCCAACTTTGATGCCAACTCACCTACATCAGCAGACGCCACTCCAAGGCCCAACTTTCAGTGCAAGGATTGCTCAAGGCATACATCACTACCGATGCAACCCTCTAAACTACTGGAGCAACTCTTGAAAGTCAAGAAAATCCAACACAAAACGTGTCGATGATTACCCGCCAAAAACATGATAGGTATTGTGAACTACTAAGGGACCCCACATTAGCAGTACTAAATGAGCCCCCGATCCCACAACATTTTAAATTGGACCAATACTGTCATTACCATCAAATTGCTGGTCACTGTACATACAACTATCGTGCCTTGCAAGATGACCTATAGGGAATGATAGAACAAGGCCAACTGGTGATTGACATGGCAAGTTAATCAAACATAGACGATGCCTCCTATGTCATAAACTCAATTAGCATAGGTGGCAAGCCCAAACCTGTGCAACAACCTTTTGTAATTCGTGTGCCTCCTAACAAGGCAAGGATCCCTGTAGCCTCCATAAGCAAGGTGCCTCCCTCTGTTCTCAAAGTGCCACCTCAGGCACCCACAACACCCTTTGTGGTCAAAGTTTGACAACAATCATCTACTAAGACATTAAACTGGCATGACTCGTCCGCTAAGATGTTAAACTAGCATGACTCGTCCACTAAGACATTAAACTGGCATGATGCAGCAACAAAAACTGCTAAGCAACCTTTCGTCATCAAGGTGCCACAACGTGGTGGCCCCTCACCTACCTGAAGCCCAACAGTGGGCAACATCTTGATCCCTCCTCCTTCAAGGGTTGATCCCACTAGCAACCTAGGTAAGTCCACCAAATGGCAATGCAAGAGGAAAAACGAGCACCTCGCAACCCCCATGGTCGAAGCAAGGGCCACAACCAGCAAACCACAAATGAACATTGGGGCCCCTACCCCTAAGCAGGCGAAGCCAACTAAGCCCAAGTACCCTATGTGAGAGATCTGTCTTTCAAACCACATGGAGGAAGTTAAGGCTAACCCAATGGCTAATGACAAGGACTTCGTAGCTGCACTAACCCAGATAAAAAAATGCTTAAGCAAACGAACACAACGTTTAATTTGTACGACCTGGTCATGACCTCATCTACTCACTACCAAGCATTGGCCCAGGTCTTGGCCTTCATTCTTGTTACAGAAAACATCCTTGCAAATGAGGCATCCATCCATGCAATAATCCTGCCCCCTACACCACAAGAATCGGGTTCAATAACCTTAGACTTTCGCGATGATGCAGTCAAAGTCAACCCTGTATGAGGGGAGGTCACTATAGCTCCACTATCCATTAGCATTCGTGTTGGAAAATGTACCATTCACAGGGTACATGTTGATGATGGTGCAGTGACAAACATAGTCCTATACTCCATCATCGACAAGCTAGGCCTGGCAGATGAAATCAAGCTAACCAAAACCACATGTCTAAAATCCTTTAATGGATCACGTGTCACAATCAGGGGTACAATCAACTTAGCCTTTGTGGCAGGAGAAAAATTTCCCACTAGTGTAGATTTCACTGTCATAGAAGAGATGCTAGGTTTCAACATGATTCTAGGCATGCCTTGGCTAGCCCAACTAAGGGCAATCTCCTCTCCCATCCACCAAGAAACCCACCTTCCATACGAAGGTGGTCAAGTTATCATCCATGGTGACAACACTTCCTCTTCAACTATCCACGACATAGACATGGTGCAAGTTTTGGAAGAAGAGTTTATTGGTGGTACACCTACAGTAACCAATGCAACACCTAAGGCTAACACACCCGAATGAGTGGTTGAAGCCGACAGCCCCCCAGAGGATCTTGAACCTTGCATGCTCCCTAATCCATGCCTGGTTAGGAAGCAACTACAAGACTAATACTTTCCCTAGGCCAAAAATGCTTGCCTACCTTCTGCCTGCCCCTTTGACATGCATTTTTGACTTTTGTTTACATTGCACTAGCCTACGTGTTTACATTTTGCCCGCTCACTTAGATTACGCATTTTTCTTTGTTTACACATTCATCAACTTAGTTTACACAGTGCATTTGAAAAACACAAAACTACAAAAACACTTGGCCCGAAAAGGCCTTAAACTAGCATACAGCCCAGAATAGCCTAAAACTATCACTTTTTGCATTTCTTTTCTTTCGTTCATACATTTTAACTCTATGTACAACAGGTGTCTCTTGATGTTGTTTTCTTCCTAGTTGATCTTTGCAGGATCTTGTAGACACACAACATGACCATGCATACAGCATCACACCTTACAAAAGCAAGGTAAGTACAGATAGTTCACTATGACAATAAATTGACACAGACAATCCTGGCATCATGACTTAAAACTGATACCATAGAACAGTCCTAGCATCATGACTTAAAACTGATACCACAGAATGTCCTGGAGTCATGACAGTAAACTGACACCATAGAGCTCCGTCTGGTATGACAGTAAAACTACCACATTTGTTCACCATGACATAAAACTAGCATGCAGGGTCCACTAAGACTATAAACTGGTTTGCATATTCACAGTCCTCTATGACTATAAACTAGCAACGCACCATCTGCTACGATGCTAAACTAGCACCATCCGAAGGGTTATGATGTGAAACTAACCTGCGACAGTCTGCTAAGACTATAAACTGGTAACATCATTGACAACCAGACAATACTTGAAAATATCTATTGCTGAAATTGTCTCTTCCCATACAAGCTCCGGGTGGAAAGGCAATTGTCTTACAAAAACTTGTTGCATAATTTGTCTCATGGACCCTGACGAAGCTGATGTGGTTTATGATTCTGTCTGCTTTGAAATTGCACCTGTTGGCTCCATCTCCTTGGTTGTTTTCAAGTACTTAGTTAATCGATTCATTTGTGGTTTTCTTATCTTCTTGGAGTTGTGTTTGTAGGATGACACTCTTGAGGCGTTCGTGCGTAGATGCACTTCATCATGATGACAAGGTATCGCATTCTTCCTAAACGCCCGCAACTGGGGTTAATCAATCTGTTCATAAGTACATTCCCCACTCCTAATACATTCCCTATTCCCCATCATGTTCCCTTTGTCCTATTTAATTAAATCCCCTGGATACATTCCCTACTCATCTCAAAGTCCTTGATACATTGTTGCACATTACGACTCTCTAAATAGTTGCAATGCAAAACACAGTGCATGATGCATGAAAAAAAAAGCAAGTGCTTGAACACGAGCACAACATCAAATGCAAGCTCTTTCAAAAAGACCAAAAAGAAAAACAAGGCAGAAAAAAAAAGAGAAACAAACAAAAATAAAAATAACAAAAAGGTCAAAGAGCGAAATGCACGGAAAAGGTGTTCATGACCCCGTTGACATCATAAACCAAATACTATTGGCTATTCTCATACAAGCCCCAGGCAAGAAGGTAATTGTCTTGGAAAACAACTACACTTGTGTCTCAAAGAGACCATGTTACACATCATCGCGTGGCTTTAGCTGTTTACAACGGGCCTCTTAAACACTCTATGAGAGTCCCGTTTCTCCAAAGAACGCACCTCCTATGTCTTGGCTCCGAGTCTGCTAAACACTAGCTATTGACAAGGATCAAAGATATAGCTCATTTACGTGAGAACATTTCTCTCCCACAATCTCGGCAGCAATTATCACCCTTGATCAAATCCTAGCTTCCCTTTTTACAACCAATCCCCTCGCATCTTGAACTACATTCCCTCAATCCCATGTACTTTTGAAAACGGTGCAATAACATCCAGTCCATGGGCAACGGATGATGCTTGGTACTTGTTTGTTCATGGTGTTTGCACTTCTTTCTCAATGCCTCTTGGGTGGATTCCTCCAGACGTCAACAAAGAGGGGCCAATGAAACACCACTAATTTTGGCCTAACACTTTGAAATGAGAATGGCTCAAGCCCTTTCAACCATTCAAGAGGAAAAATTTGACTAAGGCATGACACTCACGCTGGCTTATCTTGGGCACTCATGCTGGAAATTTTACACATTTTTCACATGCACGCTGCATCGCACGCTGCACACACGTTGGCAGCATGAGTTTAGCGTAACCAACTCCAACAGCCTCAAAACTGAGTTAAAATGACATGATTCAAAGGTGCACATCACTCCTAGGGTTCAGGGTTGACAACCTCTAGTCCTAGCTTCCAGAACTTCCACATTTCAGGTCCAAAATTTGCAAGTTTTTGTGGTCACACTGCAGCTCACGCTGTGGACACACTGGCAGCATGAGTGTAGCTTGACCTAACAAAAATGGTCAAAACAAGGCACTTTCAGGCTCAATTTTTCAATCACAGTTAGTCAATCATTACACTTCAAGAATTAGGGTTCAAAAACCAAAGTTTGGTGCAAAATACATCACTCTACCTCACGCACCCCGTCACGCACGTTGAGGTCATGCCCAGCATGAGTACTATTCATCAGTGTGGGCACTATTCATCAACATGACCACTATTCATTAGCATGAGTACTATTCATTAGCATGAACACTATTCATCAACGTGAGCACTATTCATCAACATGAGTACTATTCATGCCCATACAAAAGCACTCCAAACACATGCTAAGGACACGCCAAGACTCAATCAACTCATGTTGGGAGCCCTGATGAAGTAGAGATGCCTCAAACAACCATGAAACCACTCTAGTCAACATTCGGCAGCAATCGATCCATGGTCAAGTGAGCTGGGATTGAATTTTCTCTTGTTGTACATCATTTTCATTGTAAACCAACACATGTTGTAAGATACAGTGCACTTGGTCAAGAACGTAGCTTGCCCATGCGCGTCCAACTCACACACAACTATCCATCGGACACATGTCACACGATCTGTTTTCCTCTCATCTCTTGGCCGTTAATTCCATCCATGGATTCTGTGCCTGAACCTAGCTAAGCCCTATAAATACCTTGTCAATTCACATAAACCGGGGGTTGGAAATTTTTGAACATTGGCAATTTTAAGGGTTGACGGCTTGGGAAGCATCAACCAGCAGCCTAGGACACTCAGACACACTTGACTCCTAGCATCTGAGCACTTCACACATCACTCGGGGCTTAATGCTTGACCCATCATCCACACGTGCAGCTACACTTTGACTGGTGCACATTCTTGTTAAACAATACAATATAGTTCATTTTGCCAGCCATTATATTGTTTACTCTTTTTACATTCAGTTTACGTTCTATTTGCAATACCAGTTTTGCATACGTTTCTGTTTACATTTCATGCGTCGCCGTTTACATTTCGAACATTAGTTTACGATAACCCCAGCACAGGCCATAGCTTACGTTTGGGGAAGTCCTTGGTTTATTTGCATGAAAAACATCCAAGGCACTCTACTTTCGTTTTCTTTTCCAGATTACCCTCACAACGAAGGCAAGGTCAGCTGTGCTTGCCCAATGATCTTTCGGTGTTTGTTTTCCCTTCCAGTCTTACACCGATGATTTAGGTCAGTACAAGTATGATCATGATGAACCCCTACTTGCCACCTGAAGTATGTAGATATAATAGAGGCTATTAGAATTCCAACAAGGCACCAGAAGGATAGTAGGATCAAAAGACTAGACATGAACAACATCCCACGATTTGAAGGTGGATACAATGCTGATCCTCAAAATCATCTACAAGCATTTCATGATGCATGTGCCTTGCAAAATATAGAAAACAAGTGGCAAAAACTAAAGTTTTTCCATGAACATTGATCAAGGAAGCGGAAAGTTGGTACCAGTCCTTAGAATCGGAATCCATTTATCAATGGAGTACCATGTTAGAGCTATTCAACGATAAGTATCAAACGTACTCCCGAGTGTCCAACCTACACAAGACAATCCAAGGATAGAAACAAGGAGGACATGAACCTTTGGATGCTACCATGGGCCAATATTATGCATTATTACATCATTGCCTTGGCCATGGTTACTCACAAAGGGAATAACTACACCATCTTGTAGATGGGCTTTGGTATGAAATGCAAAGAACGCTTGGGACTTATGCCTAAGGAAGGCTATATGAGCTTAGAGCCCATCAAATACAAAAATTGTTGGAGCAAGTTGCCAAGGAGGAAGGTGAGTTAAGAAAAAGAGAAAGTGCAAAGGAATACAACATAGATCTTGCCCTCCGAAAGAAGGAAGCTAGATTTTGTGAAGATGAAGAAGAGTCACCACTCGAAGAGATGGTGAATAGGAAGACATTGCCCATTCAAAAATTTGCATCAGAAGTATCGACAAAGGTAGATCAAATGTGGAACTCCCTAGATGATAAATTTCAAATCATTCTAAAAATAGTAGAGAAGTCTAGGGAACAAGGTAGTGATCAAGAGAGAAGGAAAAAGAAAGAAGTTGAATATGCATGTAACAAAGGTAAGAGAAAAGTTGCTGTCATTGAAGAGGTTGTGGATTTGGACATAGACAATGATGGCAGATATGAGATATGCCAATATGACCATCCTAAAGGATGTTTCCCAAGAGTGTCACATCTGCAAGAGTCTAGCGTGTATGCACTAAACCGACAATTAAACAGATGATAAGCACCTAAAAGGTTACCTTATCCCCAAGGTAACCTAAGGCAGTTCCACCAACCCTTGACATATTATCTAAGTGGAGTCCCATCACAATTGAATGAACAGTATCAATAGTGGCAACACCCACAATCATGGGGGATGTCACTACCATATCATCAATACCTTTACTGTGAACCTGACTCATATGGGTATTACGTTCAGCAACCGATCTCTCCATGTGACTCTACTAGTCATGCTCCTTAGCCTCACTACCATATTCACGAGTACTATAGAACTCCTTCTCCTAGGAATGATGTTTCACAAACGTACTATCCTTCTCATTCAACTACACCTCTTCCAACCTTAGCTTCATTACCACTTGCTCCAACTATGTAGGGTGAGCTTCCTACCTAGCCACAACAACATAATGCTACAAGGGCTGTCAATCCTCAACCTACTGTTGGTTTAGACAACTGCACAAAGAAGAGACCTTTCTTTAGAACCAATAGTCCAACCAAGTCCTTACAGCCACAAGCGGCTAATTATCCAAATGCCTCGCCATTGTTTGAATCTTTAGAGCTTCCTTCGAACCAAAAATCGCACCCAACGCACATGGTCATGTTGACTCATGCCATTACTAATTGGATTAAAGTTGGCCATCTTCCTAGGAAATTCTTTGATCCTAGAAATCCTCTTATATATTTGCAAATTTCTGGGAATGAGCCTTGCAAAGCTCTTTTGGATTCAGGTTCTACTGTTAACTTAATCTCTCAAGAAATGTACAAAGCCTAGAACCTACCTCCACTAAAAAAGAGTAACATTCGTTTAGAGTTGGCCGACTAGTCCATCATTGTTACATTAGGATTAATGGAGGACATCGTCACCATTATTTGTGGATGGTCGTATCTAGCTGATTTCCTAGTGATTCAAGTCAACAACTATAAGGGGGACTTCCCAATCATAATGGGAAGAGCATGGCTAAGCATGATTGATGTGCACCTAGGAATACATGATCTTTCCTTGGAAATATCAAAAGAAAATACATTTGGAAATATCGAGAAGAAGAAATTTCCATGCATTGCATACAGTGACATGGGGTGTAACTGCATGCAGAAGTCTTGGTTTATATAACTTTTAACATTGCTTGCATGCAACCAATGTGCACAAATAATTGACATACAAAGATGCCTATATGCAGTAGCCACAAGATAGGAAGGCACCCAGTGTCTGAAAATTGACCAAGAGAGCAATTCAACTATATGCATGGAACCAACTAAGATCTTGACTTGCACCTATATCGATAGCATAGATGCATTAGAGCAAGTCCACCACCAACTCCCAAGTACTGACACCAAAAATATCAACTGGGGGAAGTTGGAAATCCCTAACAAGTTTAAGCAAGAGCCCCTCGAATTAAAACCGCTGCCCACCAGTATGGAGTATACACTTCTCAAGAATGAAAAACTAGTAATCATTAATGTTAAGCTCGCTTCTCAACAAAAAGAAAGACTATTGAAGATGGTCAATAAATGGTCAAAAGCCTTTTCTTGGTCATATCCCAAATTAACCGAAATAGATCTTAGGATATGCCAGCATAGAATTTACATTGACCCCTCTATGAAGCCTCGACGACAACTGCAAAGATGATTGAACCCAAAGATTAAGCAAGTAGTTAAAGAATAAATTGAGCAACTTTTGAAGGCTGAGTTCATCTACCCCATTGCTAATAGTCAATGGGTTAGTCCATTAGTCATTATACCTAAAAAGGGAGGTAAATGGAGGGTGTGTATAGAATTTAGGCTATTAAACATGGCAACATTTAAAGACCATTTTCCATTGTCATTCATGGACCAAGTCTTAGATATCATTGTAGGGCATTGTTATTATAGTTTTATGGATGGTTATAATGGGTACAATCAAAGTCAAATAGCATCAGAAGACCAAGCCAAGACTACATTCATGAGTTCTTGGGGTACATTTGCATATAGATAGATGCTATTTGGCTTGTGCAATGCCCTAGCAACATTTCAAAGTTTGGTTCTAAGTATATTTCAGCAGCAAATAGGAAATGGTGTGGAGGTTTTTATGGATGATTTCTCCACCTATGAAGTAGACTTTGAACAAGCATTGGACCGATTAGAGCAAGTATTGAAATGATGTATTAAAACCAACTTAAGGCTCAATTGGCAAAAAAGCCATTTAATGGTATAAGAAGGCATTGTATTAGGGCATAAGATTTCACAAATAGGGATAGAGGTAGATCCTAAAAAGGTTAAAGTCATCCAAGGAATCACTCATCAACCTAAAACTGTAAAAGATATTCGATCATTCCTTGGACATACTGGCTATTATAGATGCCTCATCGAGAAATTTTTGAAGATTGCAAAACCATTGGTAGAATTAACAAAGAAGGACGTACCCTTTGAATGGACTAAAGAATGTGAGCTAGCTTTCCAAACCTTGAAATAGAAGCTTGTAGAAACACCCATCCTACAAGCTTTTGACTGGTCCAAACCATTCCATATAATGATTGATGCATCCAATTTTGCTTTAGGAGCCGTACTTACACAGTTAGATGACCAAAAGTGTCCCTATTACATTCATTATGCAAGCCGAAGTATTGCTTATGCACAAATCAACTACACCACAATAGAAAAAGAGTTAATGGCTATGGTGTTTACACTAGAAAAATTTAGGCACTATGTATTAGGCTATAAGATATTTGTACACACGAATCATAGTGCAATATGGTTCCTAATGAAGAAACCAATGGTGAGCCCTCACATCATACAATGGCTCATGATCTTACAAGAGTTTGATCTTACGATGATCGATCATAAAGGCACTGAGAATGTTGTTGCTGATCATTTATCTTGGTTAGGATGGGACAACAAAGAGGATGAATATCCAATTTTTGACCATTTTCTTGATGAACTCCTCTTTGCAGGTGTAATAAACAATCAATTAACTACATATACAAATTGGTATAATAGCATTCTTATGTATCTTCTCACATAAGAAACACCATAAGGGCTAAACGTTAAAAAGAAATAATAATTTCTTCACTGAGCCAAATATTTCATGGAAATCAATGGATACCTTTATAAGGTATGTTCCGATGGCTTGGTCCGATGGTCTGTTCCCGATGTGAATCAATTGTGAGTTCTCCAAGATGCTCATGAGGGCCCTTGTGGGCGTCATTATTTTGGGAGATGAATAGCCATTAAAATCTTGATTGTAGGATATTATTGGCCTACATTGTTCTGGGACACTCATCATTTCATCCAATCTCGTGAGCGCTGCCAACGTGATGGAGGAATGACTGCTAGAATGGAGGGTCCACAACAATGGATTCAACTTTTAAAACCCTTCAACATATGGGGTATTGATTTTATGGGGCCTATCACACCAATGTCCAATGGAAAAGCCTACATTGTTGTTATTGTTAACTATTTTACAAAGTGGGCAGAAGTAGCTGCTGTTACTGATAATACATCCTCTACCGCTGCACGACTTGTTCAACAAAAAATCATAAATAGGTTTGATGTGCCTCGTGCACTTAATTCTGATAATGGTACACATTTTACAGGTGCGACCTTTCAAAAATTAATGCAATGCTTAGGAGTTGAGCATAAGCTGACTACACCACATCATCCTCAAGCGAATGGTCAAAATGAGGTCATCAATAGGGAGATTACAAAAATATTGACACAAACCATTGGAAAATATAGGCGAGACTGGAGTGCCAAACTGAACGACGCTCTTTGGGAATACCACTCCAAATGAAAACTCCCTATAGGTTATTCTCCCTATGAGCTAGTGTATGGTAAACTTCCAACACTTCCTATCCAAGCTGAGCTCCGTATACTATCTATAGCATGTGACCTCAACGTTGACCTTAGTCTAGCACAAAAAGAATGGTTAATGAACCTTAACTTGCTAAATGAAAACTGATTAGCCGCCCTGTCATCCAATGAATTGCACAAGGCCTTCAGCAAGCAACGTCATGACCTAAGAATTAGGAAAGTTACATACCAACTAGGAGATAAGGTTTTCTATTGGAATTCCACACATGTGCCACAATGAACTAAATTTCAAATGCTGTGGAAAGGACCTTATATCATTCATGAAACATTTTCTTCTGGGGCCATGATGATCTATAAACTTGAAAGCCTAGATAGAAAATTATTAGTCAACATCTAGCAAACCAAACCTTTCCATGAGCCTAAAACGACCAGTACTAACACTACCTCTTTTAATGGAAAACCTTGCTCATTATTTTGGATCTCCTCCCTCCAACTCAATCGTGGGAGATATGGCCACCAATGCTAACCATTCTAAGCCCTCAGTTCCTTTGTTCCTTTGTCTTTTTTGTTTTACACATTCTTCATCTTTACTTATTTTTTTTTACACCATTATTAATATTTTCACTATTTCTTTATCTATTACATTTTTTTTGAATTACTCTCACTCGTCATATAATAAGTGCTCATGATGGTGGGTTGGACTATAATGGTGTTGGTTGCTAATGTTCGCTTTTTACCTATGACTTCTAATGTTGATACTAAAATATGGTTTCTTTTGATAAAATAGGCAATGAGTCCATGTCATCCATTCATCCATTCAACTCTATGGTCTCCCTTTATTTTGGAAATGTACTGTCCCTTTTTCTAAGCAAACTTACTAATGAATTTGTGACTTGGTACTCTTCAAACCAAGGAAAGATTTAAATAGATTGAAAAGGGTGTGACTTCAAGGAGATTCAACGCATTTGTGCTGGCCATTCTCTTAGGTACTTGGATGTTTTTCATAGGTTTCCTGCCATTCCACTATCAACTAATATTAGGAAGTTGGATGAATCAAATAAGTCTTTACATGGTGTGGTTCTCACGCAAAAAAAAAAAAAAAAAAAAAAAATCCTAGTGGGAATTCAAAGCACACCCCTTAGACATAATAAAGAAACATGGGCTACAAGCACTAGTTATGGCATTGGAAAGACATGTTACCCATGTCTAAAGGTTCTCTCTAACTAAGGCCCTTTCTCACTTCCTGCTTCTTTATTCTTCTCTTTTTGGGATGGTGGTTGCTCTGTGAACACATTCTTGCTGCTTCAGGAGAATGGGTTGGTCAAGAGTGTTGATGTGAGGTCACTGGATGTGGTTGGTTTTAATATGGATTTGGATTGAATTTTATTAAGTCACCTTAATCACATACTACACAAGGAACTTTACACAACCTTGATTTTGGGATTCCATTCCATTCCCTTCTCTCCTTTCATATTACTTTCCATTTTCCACCTCATTGCCGGTTTTATGAGTAGTCTATATCTTGGTCAACACATTGTTGTTCTTTGATAAATTCTTGTAGGAGAATTCTTAACTATTGCTTCCAAATGTCATTCTTAGAGCCTATGGACTCTTTGGTTTGTGGGTTTGTTAGGGCATAAAGGGCATGAGCCTGCTTTGGGGAGGATCCATTGGCATTCCTTTTTGGTGCAATTATTAAGTTCTTTCCCTTAAACATTTCTTTCAATCAATTATTTCTCATTTCACCCCATCCATGACATATATTTTTGTTCTTGTTTTATTGGCTTCACCATTGTTATTTCTCTCATCTTTCTTGTTCTTTTGTCTTCCACCCTATTGCTATTGGAGGTTCGCTCTTAGTCATGGGGGCCCGTCGTAAATTTTTCCATTTCATTACATATCTCACCCCTACACCATGGGTAGTTATCAATTACAAACCACTAACCCAGTATCTGCCATAACCACAACCTAGCCAAGGTGCTTCATATTGAGGCAAGGTATCAATTACATTATATCTTATCTATCCTTGCTAATTTGTGATTGTGTTGTGTGTGCAGATGGTGATCACATGAACAATGGACTAGGATAGGAGGAAGCACTCAGGATGGACTAGAGCTGGAACATTTATGCAAGGAACACACTTAATCATGTGGCCATGGATGAACAATGGTGTGCACAATTTTGACATTGGCAACAATGCATCTCATTTTCTTCTCTCTCTCTCTCTTCAAGGATTTGGATGTCATCTATGTACAGTGTTCACCACAATGGTTATGAACACCAATGCTATAATATGTTTGTTGATCCATTCACCGGGCACTTCGATTCTGTTGTTCCATGTCATCGCCAGTTGTCATTTAGTCAATAATCCCATACCTTCCCAATATTTTGTAAGGAACTCGAAGATGAGTTTTCATTTAGTCGTGGGGGCATGATGAGTCACGATATTGAACCCCCAATATTGGATCCTTGATATCGGAGATGTCAAAGTGATATCGGACATGCGATATCGGAACTTATCTCATTGCCTATAAATAAGAGACAAGGGCACTTGATTTTGTAGTTAGTTTCTTAGTTCCTTAGTCGAACTCTTGCAGTTTTCCCTTTCCAGAGTTAGAATTATTTCTGAGTTCTTGTAGTAGGAGTCATAAAGTGAACGGATCTTTATTCGAGCATTGTGTACTTGAGCACACCTTGTGTCCAAAAATAAAGATGAACTTTGTGATAAACCTTGTAACATTCAGAATAGCTTATTTATTGCATTTAATGTTATTTACAATTATTTAATGCTTTCATTAGTTAATTGATGTTGTTTTTATAAAATTATTAATTTTCAACAAGTCAGCACACTTAGCATGACTACTTCGAGCATATGTGGAACACTTGGTAACCTAATAACGATTAGCGTTTGGTAATCCTAGTAGTGTTGCATTGGTTCAGGATGTATCCGGAAAGTGGGAATGGATGATGGTGTTAGGATTAGTGATGAGTGGTGAGGTACCCCTACACTCAACCATACGAATATGAGTGTTTTATGCATGATCCGGTTGAACTCCGCAAATGGGCTAGTTGTGGTATCTAGATAGTTACTCATTGATCACAGTTCGTTGTCTTCCCATCTAGAGTAGTATTTTCTTTGTCATGTATGGTTTAACATAGAATGAGGTGTATGATGCAGTCCTAAACTAGTGCTACTCCTAGAGGCAATAGAAAATAACTTTAATTAAGCTAGGAGGAAAAGGGAGAGAGAGAGAGTTAAGCTAATAGGACATAGGAGGAGAGAATCTAAACTAGCCTAAGTGCAATGAACGTTTGTTCCTTAATCATCTGTACACATCTTGGACCTTGTGTATGACTACTACTGGGATTACCAAGCGCATATCCTAGGTACGCTATTGGGATACTAAGTAGTCACACTTAAATGCTCATGATTAAGTTGTACTCATTCCGTGTTTAATAACAGGGATAGGAGTTGAGGGAAAAGAAGTATTAATTAAGAAAGCAATAAATAACAATTAAATAATTAAACTAAGTGAATGCTACAATGATGAAGTAATCTCGATATTTATTTTCAGTCATGTGCGTGTCCAAGTACATCACACTCGAATAAAGGTGCTGTACAATTACAATCATCACATTGCGGGCATGCACTAGGAGAAAGGGTTGAGAAGGACTAAAAATGAAAACTAACTTCTAACTGAACTACTCCTCCACTCCGTGTGTCTACATGTGTATTTATAGGCCTACACAGGAGTCACGATATTGTGTATCCGATATTGCTAGCCAGGCCGCGATATCGTGTACTCGATATCGTGGATCCAATATCGTGGGTCTGATATCGGAGCCTAATGAATTATGATTCATCAACTAGTTAGAGCATAGTTGATTAGTTAAATTAAATTAGTTACTCAATTATTTCATTTCTCTATTTTAAGCACCAGGAACATAAAACATAAAAAGCATAGAAATCATATACCTCAAGTTTACTTAACCATACAATTGTGCCTTACAAGTACGCTTGGGAAAACAACGATCGCATAACCCATCCTTGTTTTGTGTAAGCGCATAAGCACTTAATCCTTGGAGTTCGATCGGATCACGCGTGAACACTTTTATTCGTATGGTTGGACATAGGGGTATCTCGCCGCTTATCAAAGATGCTCGAATAAAGACACTATTTAATCACTTAACACCACACTATGGGCACATACTCTATTGCTAAGCTACAAAAGTAAACTGTAAGAGTTTTGGATTGTGTGCCTAAGTGTCATATTTATAAGCCTACACATGTCTGCAAGATTGAATAAGCGACATTGTAGCTTGTGCCTCGATATTGGGGATTCAATATCATGGCTCCAATATCGCATGTTTGATATCATAGCCTTAGGAAAATTTGATTTATCAAAGAGAGATTCAAAGATTTTTTTTTATATTTTAAGAAATACAATTATATTATATTATATAAAATAGGCTAAAGCATATAAAACTTACATAGCTAACTTTTCGAAGGTAAACCTTGGTCATGGGCATGAAATACAAAAGAACTACATTATAAACTCTTCATGGTGTTAATGAAACATAATTAAGCATCTTCATTTCCATTATATTTCAATATAAATGCTTTTTGATTATAGTTACTTAAGGAGGCATTGTTTTAGACACACAAATTATAACTTGCCCTTTAAAAAGTAAGAAAATGAGCTTTAACTTAAAAAGATAGTTACAATGCCTCAACATAGTGTTGAAGAAAGTTGAACACATCATTGATGTAATGCCCAAGCAGATAAGGCCAATTTTAAATAAAGCAATTAGCATATTACAATTAATAGTATAATTCAATCGAATGTGAGCTAAAGATGGGCAAAATAAAAAAAATATGTTCATCTTCTATGATTTGTTTACATAGTCTACAAATACGCTCTTCTCTTAGTAAATTGATGGAAAGACTTGTTTCAATAAGGAGATAATGAGAGCTCATTCTTGCTTTAGCAATTTGATTTGGTAAATAAATAAGAATAGCTGAAAATAGATAATTGTGTTAAGTAGTAAAAAACACATTAAAGGTAGCTAGAACAAAGTGAAACAGATAGAACAATGGTGTCACATTTTAATTCCAAGGACATCTTAAACCACGTGTCATCTAAAGACGATAAAATATGCTACACTCAGAGGAGACACGTGCCACCCACAAAATTACACGTAAAGGCACGTGCCATATTCCTAGAAAGCATTTCACAATACCATATATCCGCATGTTAAAGTTTCACAGCAACATCATCAAGTATGATCATAGTTGAGGTGCCTTAGCTTCTAAGGTTCTGACCTATTTTCATTTGGCAGAAAAGATCGGTTTTTCTGGGTTGAAAACCAAACCGTCAACCGTGAAAATTCCGTTCTTCAAATCTTTTCTGTAAAATAATAAAGAAAACGAAAGATCCAGCATTCCCAACAGCAAAAGCACGGTAAAAAAAAACAAAAGTTGCAGGGCCGAATACGTTTCTTGAGTGCCGTCACTGTTGACAGATACAGCAGGCGGTGAAAAAACAATATGCCCAGCAGCTGAAATTTTTTTTTTTTTTGGTTTTTTAGCCTGTTCAAAGATTTTGCCGCAGAAATGAATCTGCTATTGCAACCGGGACTGTGTGCTAGTCTGCCATTGTCCCGAATCTCAGGCTGGTGTGGATTCTCAGTAAACCACAAGAAGAGGTCAATAATTTATCCCACGAAATTTGTTGATTCAGAAAGGTCAATAATTTCTCCCGAGAAATTTGTTAATTCAGAGCGTTCTGTATTGGTCTTGGGCTCAAGGAACCCTGCCAAAGTTTTGCAGTATTGCTCTGGCACAAGAAAGTGTTGTAGAATGACTGTTGTTAGGGCTAAGAGCTCCATGGCTAGTGGAGGAATTGGGTTTTATGATTCACAACCAAAGGGCGGGATCTTTAGTGCTGCTGCCATCACTGTGATTTTTGCTGTTGCTAACCGAGTTCTGTATAAAATGGCTCTGGTTCCACTCAAGGATTACCCATTTTTCCTTGCTCAGCTTACAACTTTTGGGTAAGTTTCAATCTGGGTTTCACATGCCAAATTGCTTACAACCTTTGGGTAAGTTTCAATCTGGGTTTCATCGGCTAAATTTAGAAACCCAATGCGTTTTGATTTTGCTATTTATTTGGTTATGGACATGTACTTTGGTCTAATTCTAAAATAGAGAAAAATTTAGATACATGGCAATTGAGGATAATGAAATAAAGAAACTGAAACTGAGGTATTTTATTAGGTTAGAAGACCTTTCGGATCCAGTGCAGAGTTTATATACATTTCATGGTAATTTAACAATGATTCGGAAAAATGATTAACTGTAATAGTATGCATTTGAAACAATTCATATGCGCATCTTCAAGGTGATCAGAGATACTCTAGGAATATTTTATCCATCTTCCAGTTTTTATCCTTGGGCGATGAGAATACAATCTGATTTTGCTTATTACATATCATAACCTTAAAAGAATTTGATTGATAAGAAACCAAAATAAGAACAGCAAGTGTAGCATAGAGTAAAGGATCATGCATCTGCCAGCAACATAAATGGCTCTGTTTAATATTTTTGTTATCCAATGCTTTAGGTACCTTTCCATATTCATTTTCCATACAGAATTATATGTTGCTTATTTAGTTCATTTTCTCCTTCGTTTGTAATTCTAACTTCTTCCAGGATTGTCATGGTTTACACTAATTAATTATTTGATTATCACTGTGTTCAACAGTTATGTGGCTGTTTATTTTTCCATTCTATATTTCCGGTATCGCATGGGAATTGTGACGGATGAAATGCTGAAGTTGCCTAAATGGCGCTTCATCGCCATTGGTGCTTTGGAGGCCCTTGGTGTTGCTTCAGGCATGGCTGCAGCAGGTGTGTTGTTATCCAACCCCTGGTTTTTTTTCTTTTTTCTTTTTTGGCACCATTGTAGTTTAATTGCTTTATGCATGTAAATAGACTTGTTTTATTATTATCATTTTTTTGCATTCTATCTCTTTTATTCATTCTCCGTTATTCATAACTTGGTTAGCTATATCCAAAATTTGGCATTCATTAAAATTTGAAACAATGAAATCCTCCATGCTGATTACTATGTTCATATAGAATTCCAGCAATGGATCGGTTGAATGTAGATGACATGATTGATGTTTTTTTGATCTGTATCTTATTTGTCCTTGCCAGTTCATCTTCCAGGGGCACTGATCCCGGTTTTATCTCAGGTAATTTCTCTATGAGTTCGTCTTGAATAGCATGTTTTCACCCCATTTTAATCTCTGCTGATTGATAATTTAGTCACAAGGTTTTCCGAGGTCAGAGGTGATGTTACGAACTTTTGGATCCTTTTCCATTAACATTAATCCTTGATGGATTCTGGAATCATCTATTTATTGATTGATGCCATCTATAATACCTCTTGTTTAAAATTGATTTTATATAAACGGTTAAAAATATATTAATACTAGACAGCCAACCATTGTCAAATCCTTCGCTCACCTTAATTGTCAGCCCATCCTAGATAGGATAAAGGCACCAAGATGATGATGATGAGTTAAAAAAGATATTGATGTAGTTACTTGGTGATGTTGCCATGAATTAATAGTTTTGTGGGAAGCTTTTGTAGATCTGCTTGTTTAAGGTGCCAAGGCTCAAATTGTAGTCAAATAGGGTTAAGTTTAAGGATTTTGCATCCATGAAGTGCTGAATGTGCAATGATCCAAGGGATTTGGATGCCTTGCTTTGTTGTTTTGCTTTGTGCTGATTTTTGTAAGATCTGGTTCTACATCAGATATAGACTAATCTCAACATTTTTACACTTGAGCAGGTTCCATGGTTGATCTCTAAGATCCCAAGAATTCTTAGTAGTACTCCAAATCTAGTTTTCTAATTTACAATTTTTATTTTTTGTTGAAAGGGGTTTATTCACTAAAGTCTTTTACAGAGATATGGTTATTTTAATTTATAGTTTGGCATCTTTTAATATATTTGCATCTGTGCAGACATTTCTGGTTTGGCAGCTTATATTTTCAGTTGTGCTCCTAAAAAGGCGTTACGCATGGAATCAAACACTTGGTTGTTTCATGGTCGCTGTAGGTGTTGCTATTGCTGTCACTAGGTATTATGGCAAGTAACTATTTTCATATTCATAAAACACTTACCAGACTTAGCTTTCAGGCAGCATTAGACAACATTATATTGATTCTTAAATCATTGCCAATGCCCTTAATGACTGTCAAATTGATTTCATGTTACAGTAATTGTTTATGCAACTTCATGTACATTTTTTTTCTTAATATGCTATATTTTGCTTATATACTTGGTTTTTAGTAGTTATCTTTTAACGACAATGCCATTTCTACAGTATATGCAGGATTTGCCATTGACATTTCAATTGCCACTTTTTTTTAGGTTCTTCATTTCTTGAATTTATAATCAATTTGCAAAACTATGATAATTTAACGCATTTTTTTTTTGTATTCTATAAAGTTTTGTAACGCCGTAGAACACCATTATGATGGAAATTGTATGAAATCATAATAGTTGCCATAGTATTTAGTTAGTTTTTAAGGTACATGCATTTTACTGTCATTTTCATCTTAATGTTGAACTCTAGTTGTCGTGTGCCTGCATTGAAATACCGTCTGCGAGCATATTGATCTAGTCACAAGAGAGCATTAGGTATATGTTTATCTTTTAACACTTGATATATTTTTTGTTTGTTCTAGTGGAGCTAAGATGGATGTACTGTCTGAGCATTTGGAACTCCTTTGGCCATTTTTGATGTTAGCTTCAGCATCATTTCAAGCTGGTGCCTCAATTCTAAAAGTTCTGTTTACTTTCATAATTTGATATTGCATTTTTAGGAAGCTGTTGAAATATGGAAGCACGTCTGATATCTTTATCTTTTCAATCTCCATTTCCTGCAGGAATCTATATTCCTTGAAGCAGCTAAATGTTTAAAAGTAAGTTTGGTGTTGCATTATGGAATTGTGAGCTTCATGGCATTCTTTTTGGATTGTTCTAAATAGTTGTTCCACTCAATAATTTGGTTTCAGGGAGGATCTGTAGACATTTTTGTTGTTAATTCTTTTGGATCGGGCTTTCAGGTAGCTAACATTTTCTATCTGTTTCTCAATACATTAAAGTTATGTGAACCTTAGAATAACAGACATAAAGAATGTGTCTCAGCGTATGTATCTGAATACTTGGAGTTTTTGATTGTCATTATTAGAGAACATGTCACAGTATAGTAACCTACTATCTTTCTGCATTCATGAAGTTCAGTATGTTTATGAAATTAAACTTATTTATTATTATGTTCATAAAAAGATCCTGTGGATTTATCAGATAAATTTTACTTACAGATTATAAACATTTAGTTCTTCAATGTAATGACAAGCTGAAAGAACTTTCTGCAAATTATCTGAATTTCATTAGAAAATAGAGGTTCATGCTCTATTAATTTCTACTAGAATAATCTCACAGGCTTTTGTAAGAAACTCTTCATAATGCATCTATTACAATTTTGATAGATCACTTTTCCTCAAAAGTAGACTTCTTTAATATGGTCTAACTAGAACCATTTCCCCCTTTAGCTCATTGCCAGGGTTTTTGAGTTTATTTTTCCTTTTCCTTTTAGTAATTCTAAGTTGTATTATGGTAGTGAAGTTGTATATTGTTTGTGAGTGTGACAGTCCTGCAACTGAAGTTACATTGCTGAATCCAAACTAGTTTTTATGTACTTGTGTGCTAACCTTGATGTCTGTATCTTTTGCTATGTCTTTTTAATATCTTATAACATAGCGCATTGTTTAAAGATCCATAGCCAACATATCTGCCTTTAGGTATTTTATTGAGTTTTCAGTTTTAGCATTCATTGCAAGAAGCAACAATTGCTTTGAAGTTTTCTTTTAAAAATAATAATATAGGTTCTTATTTTTGTACAACAACGCAGAATACCTATATTCTTATTTTTCATGCCAAGATCCTTCAACCTTTTACCCTTCTTTCTGAGTGCGCATTACCTGTAATCCAAGTTAGATACTTATCTCAGTTATACATGCTAGATAATTCCTCTCCAAGGCACCTATACCAGGGATGGATTTTCATTGTATCATTTTCTAATTTGGGTTACTTGTGCCATATTGGTATCTTTGGTTTGCATTACCTTTACTTTTCGTACAAATTCAAGCAGTCATTATAAACCTTGGTTGATACTTGTACCTATAAAGCTTTTTATCATGACAACCAGCTTTACTTGATAACTATCTTTTTATCTACCATGATTACCAGCTTTACTTGATTGTTTCTTGAACACTGTCCTTCTAGTCTATGAGCTAAAGTCTGCATGCTCTAACTTACCTGTTGCTTCTTAAAGTCAAACCATTGCTTCTTCTTGTTATGCTCTAATATGAAAGGCTAGAATGATGACCAAGGAATATGTTTCTTACTTTCTGGCTGGTAAGCAACAATCCAATATGAATTTGACATCTTCACTGTGCATCAGTGTTTTCCAGCATTTATGTTTCTTTGATAGCTAGTGCTCTCTATTTTTGCATTATTGATTGGCACATTGATCAGAGATTTCAAAGTTGTAATAATGTTAAAAGGATCATCATTCCAAGTCTCAATGCTCATCTCACCAAACCAAGTGGCATCTGGGAGGGTCATTGGATGAGCAAAACCCTAGCCTTTCCAAGTGGTTGTGCCCCAAGCATGAACCGACATTTTCTGACTTGAGAAAGAAGCATCCTACCATCACTCCAAATGATGGTCCCTAATGGCAAAGATGATAATAAATGAAAAATAAATATATACATAAATTCCTGTTGTGATCTTGATCTCATGGATGTGAATATACATGTGAAATATAGCTTCTTAATGTTTTTCAAGCTTTTGTTGTCCTTGTAGGCTCTCTTTGTTCTCTTGCTTCTGCCGTTCCTGTCATCGTTAAAAGGAATTCCATTTGCAAGGCTTCCAATATATTTTGAGGAAGGGACAGCTTGCCTCGTAAACATGGGAACCGTTTCTGATGGTAAGATACTACACAAGCAAGGTAAAAAAAAAAAAAAACGGAAAACCCAAAAAAAAATAAAAAAAGAAGCAAAAGAGATAAAGAGAGAGAGAGAGTAAGGAAGTTAAAATAATAAGAAATGAAAAGGTGAAAACTAAGTTTGTTTCCACTGTATAGCAGCAAATTTCATGGACTGAAATTTCAGGGATGTGTTAATGTTTGTTATTTTAACTAGGAATGGTATTTGCTTGTGGTCTTTCAGATTGCCAGGGAGCACCCCTCTTACCTATTCTCTTTATTTTGGGGAATATACTTTTTAACATATCACTTCTTTCACTGGTAAAAATGTCCTCAGCCGTGGTGGCCTCTCTTTCAGTAACTCTTTCAGGTAACATAATCTCACATCGTATAAAAATCTTCATTTTATGTTTCTTTTTGTTTTTAAATTTCAGTTTAAAGTCCTTTGTGAGCAATTTCTTTGACATGTTTACTCGTGTTTGTGCAGTACCTCTATCTATATTTGCATTTACCTTTGATCTCCCTTATGTGGGGGCTGGATCCAGTTTGGCACCGACGTTTATTATTGGTGCTGCTATTCTTGTGATTGGGCTATTAATGTACAATTTACCCAAGCGTGATAAAAAGATTGCGGAAAAGATTGATTGATCAATTTACTTTGAAAATCAATTTTTTTGTGACGTCTCACACTGCGTCTGCATCATATGTATCAAAATATTATACGGCAACCTTGATGGCAAGACCATACAAAAGTACAAAACTGTATAAGGATTTGTGATGATATAGATGTTGGAAATTTGTTACATTTACCGTAATCATATGGGCAACAGCTTGGCACCAGGAATAACTTGCAAATTGATGAGTAATTCTTCTTACCATTTTAGTGGCTATGCCCATACGTAAAGCCAAGCCTTAGCACTTGACAAATGCTTACCTTACCATCATTCTAAATTAACAAGATAATTTAATTAATTTTACTTTACGTTTACAGACTTGCAAATATCAATTTCCAGTCAAGATACCAATAAATTGTGAATGCAGCATTTACCCATCGTGCTCATGGTTTCCTGGAAATGTGCAGCGTTGTACAAATAATAATGCGATCGGTCATTGAATGCTTACGTGAAATATACCTGTAAACATCAGCGATAGTTTCGGAAAAATAATGTAAACATCGTCCACAACTTTGGAAACGTAAACATCACCGATAATTTCGGAAAAATAATCATGAAAGTGCCGTGGGAAAAAAAGTGCAAAACAAATATCAAAATTTAATTACAAAAGTCTGCCACAAATAAGATTTAAATTTGTTGCAGTAAATATCAGATTTTTCATATTTCTAGTTTTGAATTTAAAAATTCTCAAATTTCTCAGAGTTAAACTCCATCCGCCCATCTAATTAGCTATCTCATGGATGAGTTTTCACCGTAAATTGTTTTGGAATTCAGATTTAGAAATTCTTGACGATGAGATAAATAGTTTTGGAATTCAGATTTATTGGATTCTTCAAAAATAAAATCAGTTTTCCAAGGAATAAAATCAATGAATTACGAATTCAAAATATCAAATTCTTGAGGATAAAATGAGTTTTCAAAAAGGTTTTGGATTTCTGATTTATCCCATGCTTCAAGGGTAAAATGGGCAAATTCTTCTTTTGAAACAGAAAGTAAGTTTTTCTTCAAGGGTAAAATGGGCAAATTCTTCTGTTGAAACAGAAAGTAAGTTTTTGGAAGCAAAAGCACGGTAAATTCATCTTCCTGGAACCCCAAGATTAGCAATATACTTCCAAGTCATAATTTTTCTATGGTGACATCTATCTATGATATGGTAGGCACCTACAATGTCGCATTTACAATGTCGCACACATAAAACCTATATATAATGCGGGGGAGTTGAATTTTTTTTTTATTTCTGAATTTCATAAGAAGGAAGTTGTCAATTTTTCTTTGTAGCTCAAAGCTTTGACACTCCAACTTCTAACGATCATAACTTGCTGATTATTGCCTCAATTGCCTCAATTTGCATGATCCTGGAGTAATCACCTTAGTTGGGGGGAGGGAAATTTGAGTTGATTTTTTCAAAATTGCTAACAACCAAAAGGTATTATACAGGTAAGTCTAAGGAAACATGTTAAGAATTTTTTAAAGTAAATTATTCATGTTAAGGCCAAAACAACTTTAAGAAGACTTCTAATCGATCATGCCACTCATTTAAAGTACTAATGGGGTTGTTATTGAACATTTTTAAACTCTACAATCATAATGAATTAAGAACTTGATATGGATAAGGGTATGCGTAAGATATCAAATTGTTGTTCATTGATGAGAACACTCTAGTAATTTGAAACCCTTGATTGATTGTAGATGGTGATGAGTGGCGAGGTATCCCTACACTCAACCATACGAATACGAGTGTTCACGCACGATTCGGTCGAACTTCGTAGACGAGCTAGTTGTGGTATCTAGATAATTACACGTTGAATGTAGTTTGTTGTCTTCCCACCTGAATTAGTATTTGCTTTGTCACATATGGTTTAGTGAGGTGCATGATGTGGTCCTAAGCTAGTGCTACTCCTAGAGGCAATGGAAAATAACTCTGATTAACCTAAGAGGGAAAGGGAGAAGAGAATCTAAGCTAGCCTAAGTGCGATGAGCATCCGTCCTTAATCATCCGTACACATCTGATCATTAGCCCGTCGCTCCAAAATCAAGACCAAGTCCATTCTTATGATCAGTGACATTGCATTGTTTCATCCCATGATGGATAACCATAAGAACACCATGACAGCAAGGCGTACGATCAATTGGCGTTTTATTCAAGGGAGGAGTGATTTGGCATTTCTTTGTGGCACTACTGTCTTGATCTCCCCTCCCCCCCCTTTTTTTTCTTTCTTCTTGTTTTTTTTTTGAATGCTTAATCCAGAGAAGCCGCCTACCTTCAGGCATGGGTGCATGTCTTTCTAGTGGGACCCCCTAGAATAGCATTGGGGTTTTTTTTTTGAGTGAGTGCTTTTATTACTCTTACTCCCATTTTTCGTTAGATCTACAAGGATCTTAGTACAACCAGGCTGTATGATAAATCCGACAGATGTCACCAAAGAGAATCCACAAGTCCTCTTGATGTCACACCCTGACCATTCCCTCTTAGTCCATTATTTTTTGCTCTGGGCATAATGAGCACAAAACTACTTTAAGTTTTAATGATGTCAAGAATATATTCAGACCCAGAGTAGAACCTCTTATTAATAAAATGGATGGATGGATGTGATGGGCTTACTGTCCAAGTAATTAGTCACTTGAGACTTGATAGCATAGAACAACACCTCAACCAACGAGTCACATGAGTGTTTTATTCATAGATGAGTTACCCATAACNTGAGTTTAACTGATATGGAGTTGACCCACTATGGCACCCTTGACCATAAGATGGTATGCAAGGATCGATATGTCTCCCTACGTGGCTATAATCATTGGGCCACATAGTTGTTGGATTTTTGATCAGTGGCCTTGATAAGGTAACACGAGGCATTGAGTTTGAGGAGAAAGATGCACCACAGTGTTGAACTTGTGTTGAGTGGGAGGATGCAGTGGTCTCGAAATTGTGTTGTCCCTTTCTATGGTCATGTCTAAAGAAGTGATGCCTTTGATGTTGTGGAGGATTCCCATTGCGGTTGATAGTAGCAACACAAGTAACATTTGTGGGTCGATGTTGTGGTGCAAATCCCTCTGGTACTATTGGTGGTAATGTAGAAGGAAATGAAGGATGAGAATATTGAATTTGAGAAGTGTAAAGCACATGAGGAGGTGATTTTGTTGGAAACTTCATGGGTTGATAGTACTTAGGAGAATGATAATAATGTGGCAAGATAGACGATGTTGACCTGGTTGGGGAAATAGGATGCTGAACTTGATAAGCGCTTGGGTTCGGATGATATGAAGGGTGTGACCAGTTTGAGGGTGGCCTCCCCCATGACTAGGATTTTTGCCGTTGTGATTGAACACAGTATTTTTGTACGAACTTTGGATGTAACATTATTTCCCAATGCTATGTAAATGTGATAGGATTGGGCATTAACCTTTGGGATGATCGTACAAGCAAATGTTACATTGATACGTGATGAGTCATGGTCTATCAGGCCCAGTTATCAGAGCTTTGGTCTGATAGGTCCCGATGTTGGATCCTCGATATTGGGGCTGCATTAACTAGGTCGTGTATACACGGCCCCGTATATGTGGCCCCGTTGACGCATCCACCCATGCATTGACGCGGCCCCATTTACGCAAAGTCTATNCATCCACCCATGCGTTGACGCGGCCCCGTTTACGCAAAGTCTATTTCTAGCTTATAAATAAGTGTGCTTCCGCCACACTTAGGTACCTTTCTAGTAGTTGTAGCAAAGCCCTTGCATTTTGTTTCCGTAGGAGTTAGAATATTTTCCTAGTGCATGCCTGCAATGTGATGCTTGTAATTGTATGACACCTTTATTTTACNGCATGCCTGCAATGTGATGCTTGTAATTGTATGACACCTTTATTTTACTGTGACATACTTGGACACGCACATGATCGGAAATAAAGATCGAGATTACTTCATCATTGCAGCAGTCACTTAGATTTAATTATTTAATTGTTATTGTTATTTATTGTTTTCTTAGTTAATATTTCTTTACCATCATTTATTATTCTTGTTGTTAACTGTGGAATGAGTACGACTTAATCACGAGTATTTAAGTGTGACTACTTGGTAACTGATGAGACGTGGTCTGCGTCGGCCACGATATCGCATTCGACGCGCTATCGCATCCCCCGCGATATCGCGTACATGAT
>MNCI01013895.1:326529-348401 GCA_015680685.1 Gnetum montanum | reverse complement strand
GCTCATATCTTGGTTGACCCTCATTAGTTGCTCTCTCAACTGATGCATACTTTCTTCTAGAGTGTTTTTTTGCTTTTCTACTATGGTCAGCCACATGTTGTTCTCAGGGAGTTGTTTATTTTCTTCTTGTAAGGCAACAAGTGCTTTGGCATGGACATATGATTGGGCTTTAACTATTGAATCATTCCATGCTGTTTTTTCTTTCTCATCTACTATGTCTTTATTTTTCTTAAGAAGGAAATTGATCTACTCAATTCTGAATTGTGCTATCTAATCTAGTGCTATGAACTGAGTTGGATCTCTCCTTTATGCTCTTAGGGCTACAAGCTCTTCTTGTAATTGGAAAATCTCATTCTTAGCATGCTTTACCTTGGTTTTGGCCATGATTAATTTTCTTTTGATAACAATTAATTCAGACTATGTTGTAGTGACATCACTAGGAATATCAAAGAGATTTGTCATAACTTGTCATGTCTGCAACAATTTATCTAACACATTGTCATGTTCTACAAGAATCATAGAGGTACTAACTATCATTTGAGCATCTTTGGTTCCAAAAATATCAGCCAGTGGCACAACAGGTATATTAAATGATTCTTTAATGTGATCTGTGATCACTTCTATGGCTCCAGCTGCATCATGGTGCTACATGACCATAACTATGGCTCCTTCCCCTAATTCAAGCACCACTTGGAATGATGTGATGTTTCTGAAAATCTGTTGTAACCATTGGACTCTCCTCCTGACTACAATGATATTTTTTCACTAGTAGGATTGGTTGAAATGATTCATCTGNGGGAAGGAGCCATAGTTATGGTCATGTAGCACCATGATGCAGCTGGAGCCATAGAAGTGATCACAGATCACATTAAAGAATCATTTAATATACCTGTTGTGCCACTGGCTGATATTTTTGGAACCAAAGATGCTCAAATGATAGTTAGTACCTCTATGATTCTTGTAGAACATGACAATGTGTTAGATAAATTGTTGCAGACATGACAAGTTATGACAAATCTCTTTGATATTCCTAGTGATGTCACTACAACATAGTCTGAATTAATTGCTATCAAAAGAAAATTAATCATGGCCAAAACCAAGGTAGAGCATGCTAAGAATGAGATTTTCCAATTACAAGAAGAGCTTGTAGCCCTAAGAGCATAAAGGAGAGATCCAACTCAGTTCATAGCACTAGATTAGATAGCACAATTCAGAATTGAGTAGATCAATTTCCTTCTTAAGAAAAATAAAGACATAGTAGATGAGAAAGAAAAAACAGCATGGAATGATTCAATAGTTAAAGCCCAATCATATGTCCATGCCAAAGCACTTGTTGCCTTACAAGAAGAAAATAAACAACTCCCTGAGAACAACATGTGGCTGACCATAGTAGAAAAGCAAAAAAACACTCTAGAAGAAAGTATGCATCAGTTGAGAGAGCAACTAATGAGGGTCAACCAAGATATGAGCCACCTTGCAAAAGAAAATAGAATCCTCTCTATGGAGGAGGTACACGTCATTAGATAGAAATCAACTATTAAAATCAATGCATGGAAAAATAAGGCCAAGAAACATGAAAGGCTCAAATAACACTTTTGAGACCAAGTGGGCATGTATAAATAGATAAATGAGAAAGAGATCTAGATGGAAAAGGCCAAAATCAGTTCTATTGCAGCACAAAATCCTGATTGGCAACCCATCATAGATAGTCTAGCTAAGACCTATCAAGCAGAAGTGAAAAATAAAGACCTACGGATATAAGACGTAAAAGAATACATGGTGTTAGCAAATATTTATTATGCTAGTTTGGTCATGTCAATAGCAAGAAGACCTAGAAATGAGCTAGAACAATAAGTAGTAGCTACCTATGTCTTATATGAGAAGGAGTTTGTAGATAAAAAATATGCTCTACAAAAACTTCAAGTTGCAAACTTAGAACTAGAAGTAGTTAAGGTTGGCTACCAAGGGCAAAAAGATGTAGCAACAAATTTGGGCAAAAGATTAACATAGTACCATGAACTTAGAGAAAAGGCCAGAGCTTTTGAAGAAGAGAGACAATAGTTTATGACATGGTATGTTAAAGCCAATTATATGTTTTCACAACTGCCATGTTTGTGGAACATACCAAATCCATCAAAAATTGGTTCATGAGCATGAATGGTCCATGATCCAAGAATAGAAGAAGAGAAGTTATAGGTGCTCTTGGACAGATACCAATTTAAGAAGCCTGATGATAAGGGGAAGAAACCTATGAAAGATCCACCTCTGCTTGGAACGACATAAGGCTACACTCAACCTTGCCAGATTTTGTTTTTCATTTTTTTGTCAAAATTGACATGTCATATGTTCATTTTTGTAAACTGCACTTTGGCACTAGAGAGATGTGTATAGAAGTCAGTTTCATGTAAATCTACCTCCCAATTTTGTAAGGAACTCCATCCTCATTTTTTTTAACTCGAGGATGAGTTTTTAGTTAATCGTGGGGTGATGAGTGACGAGGTACCCCTACGTCCAACCATACAAATCACTAAGGTGTTTATAGGTGATCCAGTCAAATTTCGTGGACTTATAGTTCTGCAATGCAATAGTTCTTCTAGGAAGTAAAATGGGCATTGAGAATGTTCATTTTCTTCCTAACTACACTTGTGAAGCTCAAGGATATGGCTTAAGTGTAATTGAGGTACATAATTTTTTATCATTTTATGTTTTATAAATTTAATTGCCTACAACAAGAATGAAAGGTAGAATAATTTAAGATCTAATTCATTTACTGCTTAGCTAGCATAACACAAGTACATGTCTTACTTTCTTGGACACATCCTAAACACATATAGTGCTGCTGAGCTACCAAACGTTAAGCATTTCTGGGTCATCAAGTGCTATATGTATGCTTAAAGTAGTTTTTCTTGTGTTCATTAACAACTAGAAATTAATTGTCTAATTAAAGTATAGTTAAAGTAAAGTGCATGAATATTAAATGCATCAAGGAAACATTAATCTATTCTTAGTGCTGCAAGGATGATCAAAAGGGTTTGTTTTTATTCTCGTCACACTACTGTGCTCAGGTATACCAATGCTCGAACAAAGATTCACTCAGACTCTTATTGTGAGCACTTAGACATATTCTAACTTTGGAGAAAACAAACTGTAAGAGCTTCACTACTTTATGAAAGAACTATGAAAAACTCAACTAAAAACTTCTAAAACTGTGAGCCCAAGCACTATATTTATAGGTTGGCATATACCCTATGATACTGGAGATTTGACATTGCGTCCAAGGCTCCAACATCAAATACCCAATGTTGAGTCTTCGATATTAGAGCCAATTAAATCATGACTCATCATACCCCCATGATTGAATGAAAACTCATCCTCAAGTGAAAGGGGAGGAACAAGTTCCTTACAAAAATATTGGGTAGGTATGGGATTATTGACTGATATATAAACTGACTCAGATGGAACAGACAAAATTTAAGTGTCCAAGTATATGGATTTACAATCTTTTACAAAATTAGGTGATCATGATAAGAGAAGTGAACACCTTGGATAAAACTGACATCCAACTCCTCTAGCAGTTGAAGAGTGAGAGAGAAGATCAAATGATCATGAACGATCTTTATCATGTGGTACTACTGCATCATCCTTGGTGAAGATAGTCCCGCTTCCAGTTCATGCTTTCCACTACAATCATAACAAAATCGTGAATTAGTATGCAATGTGTAACACATAGTTGATAAGTACCTTGTCTTGTTGGTCGTTACACTCGGCTAGGTTGTGATTGTGGTAGATTCATTTCTTTAGTGATGTTAGTGGGAAGACTAACAAATAGGGTAAAATAGATAAGAAATCCATTAAATTTGAAAAAGTTCTACACAAGGAAATATTTGAAGGGGGTGTAAGAATTTACAACAATAAAAAGGAAATTTCACTAAGAAATGTTGTGAGGATGTGCACAATTGGATGTCATTTATGAGGTAAATAAAAGGATTTGATTGTAAGAGTGTCTAAGGATAAAGAACTTAACTAACCTAACTAAAAGATATGCAAGTGGTTCCCACCCAAAGTAGTCACAGGCTTTTATTACCCTTGCATAACTTCAAAACAAGAATTTCGTGGGCTCCATGGATGATTAATGGTTACAGAAGGTTAAGTACAAAAACCTGGAAAAAACTACCTAAGAAATTTGACACATCAAACTAGGGCATCGAACAAGAACATTAAAATGGCAGTGAGGTGAGACATGGAAAGCATAGATAGATGAGAGAGAGTGGAATGGAGTTCTTGATTAAGGTCACATGAAGTCCCTTGTAAATTTTGTGGTTAAATGACCTGATAAAATCCATCATTAGTCTAGACCAAAACCAACCACGTTCAGTGACTTCACATTGTCATTCTGAGACCAATCCACTCCCCTAAGACACAAGAGTGCTCCCATAAAACAACCACCATTCCTTATTAGAGAAGAAAAAAGAAGTAGGAAGTGAGAAAGGGTCTAAGTTAGAGGGGATCTTCAGGCATGGGTAACATGTCTTTCTAATCCCATAACCAGTGCTTGTAGCCCATTTATTGTGTCTAAGGGATGTGCTGTAAATTCTCATTATTATTTTTTGAAATGGAAACCACACCAAGCAAAGACTTATTCATTTATTGTATCTAAGGGGTCTTCTTTGGATTCCCATCATTTTTTTAAAAAAATTGGAATCACACCATGCAAAGACTTATTTAACTTCCTTTATTGGTCAACATAGAATGGTAAGAAGTCCATGAAAACACACATGCACCCAAGCAAGCAGAAAGGCACAAAGAATACTGAATCCCTTTTGATAAATTGTGTTTTTCATCACTCTGATATCGGGGTGGCCACGATATTGAGTATGCAATATCGTAACCCAAGATGTGATATCATACATTTGATATTGCGGGGTTACTCCTAGGTCTATAAATACAGTGCCTAGGCACACAATTGGGAGTAAGTTTTTAGCAGTCAAGTAGTGAAACTCTTGCAGTTTGTCCATTTGAAAGTTAGAATATTTTCCAAGTGCCTGTAGTAGAAGGTCTAAGTGTGAATGGATCTTTATTCAGGCATTGATGTACTTGAGCACACCATTGTGTTGGCAATAAAGATAAGCCCTTTGATCCATTCCTTGTAGCACTTGATATTTTCTTTCTTATGCATTTACATATTTTTATTTCATGCAATTTACATTAATGTTATTTATGCAACAATTAATTTTGATCAATTAAGAAAATCGTTAAATTACACAAGCATGACCCCTTTGAGCATACGTGTGACACTTGGTAGCTTAGAAATGACTAGCGTTAGACAACCCAATAGTGTTTGCATAAAGTTCATAATGTGTTCGGGACTTTGAGCATACTACTTGTGTTAGGCTAGATTAGACTATAATTTACTTAGCAATTATTCACTCTTACTTTTAATCACTCTTACTTTTATTCTTGTTCTAGGTGAGTAATTCCATAAAAACACAAAATAAGAAAAATCTTATGCCTTAGTCACACTTAACCATACAATTGCATTCCACAAGTGGGATTGGGAAGACAATGAATGAACAACATGCACACACTGTTTAGCTCTAGTGTACTTAGTAATTATAGTCTGCAGAATTCGACTAGATTGCATGTGAATGCCTGTGATTCATATGGTTGGGGGTAGGGGTACCTTGCTGCTCATCATTGGCACCGTTGCCGAGGACTGTAGTTCTTTGTTCACTATCTAAACCTAGTGAAACTTAGTAACCTCATTGTTCAAACCCTAAGAGTTAAATCCTATGAAAATAAAAATTATTATTATTTTATTAAACCTCAACTGCACACTGTTTACAATTTTATTAACATAAAATGTCTTCTTCTCACAGGATCCCATCTCCACCTAGGGTAGTTCAGGCGCCTCAACAATACCAGGTGGTGTATGCTCATCTCGATGAGTATGTACTAGACTTTACCTTCATCTTGCATCAAGATGAACTGATGGGGTGGCATGATATGAAAGGCAACATTGTGTTGTCACCTGACCGATTTGTTCTAGCAATGCTCCAACTAATGCTTGCATGACACGGGCTTCAACATATCCATGGAGAATATGAGATGCGAGATTTCAACTCAAGGGATTATCATCTCACTAAAGCACAAAAATTAAGGGATCAGCAGCTGAAGAAACAACATGAGCTTGTGAAGGGCAAGGGGTTAAATATCTTTCCACCTTCTCTTGGCCTAATTGATGAAGGCGATCACTTCTTTAGTAATTATTTTTTATTTGACTTTGTTCAAGGAGCCCTCAATCAGAATGTACGATCCACAATCCATAATCCAAGTTCTGGTCAAAATAGATCTAATGACAAAAATGGATTTGGAGAAGCAAGTCAAGAAAAGGGGGATAAAGGAGATCATGATCACAATTGTGATCATGAACATCGAAGGAAGGGTGATAGGCATTAGGGTGGAGTAAGTTCCCCTTCTTCTTCCCCTTCATTGTCATCATCTTCTTCTTCATCTAGTTTAGATCATGGTCATAGAAGAAATAACTATGATGGTGGTGATTGACGAGACCAGAACAATAGAAGGGACCATCGAGACAGTCATGATCAAAGATGTGGGCAATCCAGAGAGGCCCATCATCAAGAAAGAAGGGCTAGTAGAGAACATCGTAGGCACCACCATCATGACCTTGATGAACCTCTACTTACTACTCAAAGCATGTTAAATATTGCAGAGGCTATGAGGATTCCAACAAGGCATGTGAAGGACAGTAGAATAAAGAGGCTAAACATGAACAACATCCCTCAATTTGAGGGAGGATATGATGTTGATATGAGAAATCATCTTCAATCCTTTCAAGACACATGTGCTTTGCAGAATATTGAAAATGACTGGCAAAGGCTGAAATTATTTCCAAGGACACTCATAAAAGAAGTAGAAAATTAGTATCGATCCTTGGAACCAGAATCAATTAGGTGATGGAGTATGATGTTGGAATTATTCAATGATAAATATCAAACGTACTTCTAAGTATTCAATCTAAGAAAACAAATTCAAGGGTGGAAATAAGGGAATCATGAGCCCTTGAATGTTGCTATTGGCCAATACTACTCTTTGTTGCATAGGTGTCCTAGTCCTGGATACTCTCAACTTGATCAGCTTTGCCATATCATAGATGGGTTGCAGTCTGAAACAAGGAAAACCCTGGGCATCTATGCCCAAGGGAGATTGACAGAGTTAAGCATCCATCAGATTCAAAAATTAATTGAGCAGGTAGCCAAGGAGGAGGAAAAATTAAGAAAACGTGAAAGTGCAAAAGAATACAATAGGGACCCTTGTATTCAAAAAAAGGAGGTTTGATTTTGTGACAGTGAGGATGAATTCACTAGATATGAGGTGGTTAATCAAAAAACCTTGCCATTCCAAAAATTGCAATTAGAAATCATGGCTAAGTTTGATCAATTATGGGAATCCATGGATAATAGGTTTCAAGATGTTTTAAAAATTTCGGAAGAGTCCAAGGAGCAAGGTGGTGAGTGTGAGCATTGGAGGAGTAAGGAGGCTGAATGTGCCATATCTAAGGGTAAAGGTAAAATGGCTGCAATAGAGATGGTTATGGATAGTGATTTAGATGATGCTCGTGGATGTGATGTTTGCCAGTATGAACATCCTAATGGATGTTTTCTATTTGTATCACACTTGTAGGAATTTGAGGTGTATGTCTTACATCCATGACTTGCAGAAAGGCAAACACCCAAAAGATTGTCTTATCTGCAAGGCAATCCTCGACAGTTCCACCAACCATAGTAATACTATCCAAGTGAAACTCCTCCGCAACTTTAAGAATTGTACCAGTAGTGGCAGCAACCATAGTCATGGGCATTACCACCTCCAAGGCAACAATATCCTTACTAGCAACCAGATCCCTATGGTTACTATGTTAGCAACTTTCATCTCTGAGGGATGCCTCTGGTCATGTTGTTGCTTACCAACCTCACCACTACCCTCTTAAAACATACCAATTGCCCTATCCAAGGAGGGATACCACCTACTACTCTCATGCACCTCCTGTTCTTGCACCTACTCCTCCACCTCCTACATAACTATCGCCTGCTCCGTCCATGCAGGGTGAATTTCCTACACAACCACAGCAAAGGAACACTACGAGGGTAGTTAACCTACATTCGGTTAATCCATCCAACAAGTCGGAACCATGAACAAAGAAAAGACCCTTCTTTCGGCCTTGCAGTCTACCAAAGCCCTCGGATACATTGGTGGTTAGTAACCTTGCTCCTCCACCTTTCTCTATTTCCTTTCTATTCGAGTCCCCTTCAAACCAAAATCCTTCTTGAATCCATACTATAATGCTAACACATATTGTATCTGATTGGATTCAAGTTGGTAACTTGCCCAGAAAATTAGTTGATCCTGGGAGTCCCCTAGTTACTTGCAAATTGCTGAGAATGAGACTTGCAAAGCTCTTCTTGACTCTAGTTTCAGTGTTAATCTAATTTTGCATGAGATGTATGCAATGTAAAACCTTCCTCTTTTGAAGAAGAGCAACATCTGGGTGGAATTGGTAAACCAGTCCATCACTGTTCCATTGGGATTGGTTGAAGACATCATCACCACTATTTGTGGATGGTCATATCCTGTTGATTTCCTAGTAATCAAAGTGGAGAACTGTAAGGGGGACTTTTCAATTATTATGGAAATGGCATGGTTAAGTACTATGGATGCTACAATGGTAATTAGAGATATTTCCTTGGAGATATCAAAAGAAAATGAATTTGGAAAGATCAAGAAGAAGAGAGTTCCATGTATCGTGTACAACGATTCAGGGTGCCATTGTGTGCAGAAGTTATGGTCAGTAAAGCAAACATCTATCTATGCATGCAAGTAGTGTGCACTAGAAGCTAATATCCAGAGATGTCTGTATGCAGTAGCCACAAAAAAATAGGACACCTAGTGGCTAACAGTTGATACTAGCAGTAGTGCATTATGCATGGAATCAACTGAGGGCCTAATGTACGAGTACGTTGCAAGTATGGATAAACTTGAGCAAGTTCACCACTAGCTCTCTGAAGGAGTAAATGATGATGTTAATTGGGGTGAGCTAAAAATTCTTGACAATTTTAAACAAGAGCCCATTCAATTCAAGACACTACTGGTTGGAATGGAGTATGTATTTTTGAAAAATGGGAGGCTAATTATTATTAATGTCAAGCTTACTATAGAATAGAAGAGAAAATTGATAAAAGTTGTGGAAAAATGGTCAACAGCCTTCACCTGGTCATATTATGAACTCACTGGGATAGATCCAAGAATATGTCAGCACCAAATATACACTGACCCTGCTGTCAAGCCGAAACAACTATTGTAGCGACGTTTGAATCCCAAGTTAAAATAGATTGTCAAAGAGGAGATTGAACAACTTCTCAAAGTGGGATTCATCTACCCTGTTGCAGATAGTATGTGGGTTATCCCTCTCTTGATTGTGCCAAAGAAAGGAGGAAAATGGCAGGTGTGCATTGATTTTTGGTTACTCAACATGGCAACTTTCAAGGATCATTTTCCATTTCCTTTCATCTACCAAGTGCTAGACACCATTTCAGGGCACAACTATTACAACTTTCTTGATGATTATAGTGGCTCTAACCAAATTTGGATTGCAGCAGAGGACTAGGCAAAGACAACTTTCACAAGCCCTTGGGGGACTTTTGCTTACCGACAGATGTCATTTGGTCTATGTAATACCCAAGCCACATTTCAACAGTTAGTTCTTAGCATTTTTCAATAGCAGATCAATAGTAGAGTAGAAGTTTTTATGGATTATTTTTCTACTTATGGAGCTACGTTCGAGCAAGCCATAGACCATCTTGAGTAGGTCTTAAAGAGATGTGTTGAAACAAATCTCTAGCGCAATTGGCAAAAGAGGCATCTAATGATCCAGGAAGGCATAGTATTGGGGCATCGCATCTCAAAATTAGGAATCAAGGTGGACCTTAAAAAAATAAAGGTCATCCAAGGAATAACCCACCAATCTGAAACAGTCAAAAAAGTTCAGTAATTCCTTGGTCATATTGGCTACTATCAGTGATTCATCGAGAATTTTTCCAAAATCACCAAGCCATTGGTAGAATTGACAAAGAAGGATGCATCATTCTTCTAGACCCCTACATGTGAATCAACATTTCAACAATTGAAACAAAATATTGTTGAAATTCTCATTCTTCAAGCACTAGATTAGTTTAGATTGTTTCATGTGATGATCAATGCATCAAATTATGCTTTGGGGGTAGTGCTTACATAGATGGATGATTAAAAACATCCATATTACATTCACTATGCAAGTCAAAGCATCTCAGGTGCACAACTGAATTACACCACCACAGAAAAGGAGTTGATGACAGTGGTGTTCACTTTAGAGAAGTTCAGGCACTATGTGCTTGGCTACAAAGTGTTTGTGCACACATATCATAACACCATTAGATTTCTAATGAACAAGCCTACAATGAGTCCCTGTGTCATACGATGGCTCATGATTTTGCAGGAATTTGATCTCAGGATGGTAGATCATAAAGGTGTGGAGAATGTGGTCATGAATCACTTATTGCGACTAAGATGGGATGACAAGGAGAAAGAGAGCCCTTTATCTGATCAATTCCCTAACGAATCTCTCCTTGCAAGAGCTATTAATACATAAATTTCCAATGAACCAAAATGGTATGATACCATCCTCACTTATCTGCTTAAGCAAAAACTGTTGCAAGGGCTGGACACTAGAAAGAAACATTAGTTTCTTCACCAGGTCAAATATTTCATGGGGATTAATGAAAACCTCTATAAGGTTTATCTTGATGGCCTAGTACCTTGGTGTGTCCCTAATACGAATCAACTACGCATTCTCTAGGATGCTCATGAAGGTCCTTATGGGGGCCATTATGCTGGGAGAAACATGACTATAAAAATCCTCATGGCAGGGTATTATTGACCAACAATTTTCAGGGATTGACATCAATTCATCCGTGCTTGTGATCGTTGCCAAAGGGATGGTGGAATGACAACTTGAATGGAGGGGCCACAACAATGGATACAACCTCTTGAACCATTCAATATTTGGGGCATTAACTTTATGGATCCCACCACACCTTTATTAAATGGAAAGCCATATATAATAGTTGCAGTTGACTATTGTATCAAGTGGGTAGAAGCAATAGTTGTCACCAACTGTACATCCACCACCACTGCTCGGTTTATACAACAAAACATCATAAATAGGTTTGGTGTACCTCATGCGTCAATTTCTAATAATGGAACTCATTTTACAGGTGCCACTTTCTAAAAACTGATGTAGTGCTTGGGGGTTGAACATAAACTCACAACACCATATCACCCCGAAGTTAATGGTTAAGATGAGGTCACTAATTAGGAGATTACAAAAATTTTAACATGTACCATTAGCATGTACCGAAGGGATTGGAGCACTAAATTAAATGATGCCCTTTGGGCCTATCACTCCACATAGAAACTTCCCATAGGTTATTCTCCCTATGAGCTTGTGTACAGAAAACTACTAACATTGCCCATCCAATCTAAGCTCTGTACACTCTCCACAGCTTGTGAACTTGACCTAGATCTAAGTCTAGCATAGAAAGAACGATTGATGAGTCTTAACTTGCTAGATAAAAATTGGTTAATGGCCCTATCATCCAACGATATGCATAAGGCATTCAACAAGAAATGCCATGACCTTAAAATAAGAAAAGTTAAGTTTCAACTAGGAGACAAGGTTCTCTATGGGAATCCTGCACATGTATCCCAATGAACCAAATTTCAAACATTATGGGAAGTACTTTACATCATAGATGAGACTTTTCCATTTGGGGCCATGATCATCCACAAACCTGATAGCCCATATAAGAAACAATTAGTCAACATTCAACAAATAAAACCTTTCCATTATCCTAAGCCAACCAACGCATNAGCCCATATAAGAAACAATTAGTCAACATTCAACAAATAAAACCTTTCCATTATCCTAAACCAACCAACGCATTAAACGCCTCATCAGATGGACAACCACACTCAATCTTTTGGATCTCTCCCTTCCAACTTAGTCATGGGGGAGATGGCCACCCATACTAACACCTTAGGTGGCTCCTCAGTTTTTGACCTTTTTATTTTACACATTTTTATTGGTTTTACAAATTTTTTTTTCATCTTCTTTGTTTTACATTTTTTCTTATTTTACATAGTTGTATTTTTAAGGTTATTGGTCTTCTCTTAGTTTTTTTTTTTACACCATTATTAATATATTCAATATCTATTGTCTAATCTTTTACTTTTATGGTTATGTTTGATTGTGTTTCATGTGTTTCTCTACTTTTTCTACTAATAAGGTGGTAGGTACAATAGTAATGCACTACTCGATGGTGGTATGCTTCATTTGTAATTTGATTGTTGATGTTTGGTTTCTTACTTTGAATGTCGTTACTGATGACTGGGACATGGTTTCTTTTCATGTAACAGGAAGTGAGTCCACATCATCAACCCATCCACATATTCTATGGTTTTCCTTGTTGTGGAAGTGTGCAATCTTTTCTTCATTAATGAAACTTTAATAAATTGGTGACTTGTGTAGTTTTTGGAATTGGGAAGGAATCAAATGTTTGGACAGGGTGTGGCTTCAAAGAGATGCAGTATTCTTTGTGCTTTTCTATTTTCCTATGTGCAGGAGTGTTCTCATAAGCTCCTCACCGTTCCACGTCATTTCACACTAGGAAGTCCAATAAGTCCTTGCATGGTGTGGTTCTCATCATGAGAGAGAGAGAGAGAGAGAGAGAGAGANGGAGAGAGAGAGAGAGAGAGAGTGTGTGTGTGTGTGTGTGTGTGTATGAGTGAGAGAAGAGATGAGGATTTAAAGCACATCCCTTAGACAAAATAAATGCAAAAATGCATGGGTCTTTGGATGGTGTGGTTCTGATTCAAAAAAAAAACATAGGAATTCAAAGCACACCCCTTAGACCAAATAAAAGGGCTACAAGCACTAGTTATGAGACTTTTCATGTATCCTCTAACTAAGGCTCTTTCTCACTTCCTACCTTCACTCCAATTTGAAATGGTGGCTGTTTTGTGAGAGCATTCTTGTGTCTTAGGGGATGGACTTACCTTAAAATGTCGATGTGAAGTCACTGAAAGTGGTTGGTTTTGATCTGGACTGAGGAAGGATCCTACCAAGTCAATTAATCACAGACTCCACAAGGGACTGAATGTGACCATAATTAAGAACTCCATTCCACTCTCTCTATCATCCATCTATGCTTTTCATACCTCACCTCAGTGTCAATTTCATGTTTTGATTTAATGTTCTGGTTTGATGTGTTGGGTTTCTCAGTCAGTTACTTTTGGGTTTCTTGTACTTAACTTTCTGTAATTGTTAATCATCCAAGGTGCCCATGAACTCCTTGGTTTGAAGTTATGCAAGGGCATAATAGGCCTATGCCTGCTTTGGGAAGGACCCACTTACACATCTTTTGGTTTGGTTTGGTTAAGTTAAGTTCTTTACCCTTAGAAATTGTTACAATTAAATTCTTTTTATTTACCCCATCCATGTCATCCAATTGTACACACCTTCACAACTGTTTGTAATGACCTCATTTTTATTGTTGTGAATATCCTCTTTCCAGTATTCCTTGTGTTAAAATTTTTCTGAATTATATGGATTGGTTCTCTTATTTAACCCATTCGTCAGTCTTTTCGCTAACAACATCAAGCAACCAATTTATCACAATCACAACCTGGCTAGATAAAATTGCCAATGAGACAAGGTACTTAGCCATTATTTGTTGCACTATATATACTAATCCTTGGTTTTGTTGTGATTACAGTGGGAAGTGTGGATAGGAAGCGGGACTATCATCACTAAGGAGGATGCAACCATATCACTCACGGGAGATTGTTCATGACTATTGGATCTCTTCTATCTCTCCCTCATTCTTTTGTTACCAAGAGGGGTTCGATGTTCTTTGGACTCATTGGTATTCTTTCCTATTGTCATGAACACCCAATTTCATACACAATTGTAATATTGTATGCTCGGGCACTTTTGTATTTTTCTATTTTCTCTGTGTCACTCTATATGTCAGTCAAATAAGTCCACACCCCTACGATATTTTGTAAAAGACTTGTTCCTCTTCTTCTGTACTCAAGGATGAGTTTTCATTCAATCATGGGGGTATGGTAAATCATGTTTTTCATCACTCTAATATTAGGGTGGCCGTGATATCGGGTACACGATATCGAGTACGAAATATCGTGACCCAAGATGTGATATTGTACATTCGATATCGCAGGGTTACTCCTAAGTCTATAAATATAGTGCCCAAGCACACAATTGGGAGTAAGTTTTTAGAAGTCAAGTAGTGAAACTCTTGTAGTTTGTCCATTTGAAAGTTAGGATATTTTCCAAGTACCCATAGCAAGAGGTCTAAGTGTGAATGGATCTTTATTTAAGCATTGATGTACCTGAGCACACCATTGTGTTGGCAATAAAGATGAGCTCTTTGATCCATTCCTTGTAGCACTTGAGATTTTCTTTCTTATGCATTTACATATTGTTATTTCTTGCAATTTACATTAATGTTATTTATGCAGTAATTAATTTTGATCAATTAAGAAAATTGTTAAATTACACAAGCACAACCCCTTCAAGCATACGTGTGACACTTGGTAGCTTAGAAACGACTAGCGTTTGATAGCCCAGTAGTGTTTGGACAAAGTTCAGGATGTGTTCGGGAAGTGGAAATGGTTACTTGTGTTAGGCTAGATTAGACTATAGTTTACTTAGTAATTATTCACTCTTACTTTTAATCATGCTTACTTTTATTCTTTTTCTAGGTGAGTAATTCCATAAAAACATAAAATAATAAAAATCTTATGCCTCAGTTACACTTAACAATACAATTTCATTTCACAAGTGGGACTAGGAAGACAACGAACAAACAACATGCACACATTGTTTAGCTCTAGTGTACTTAGTACTTATAGTCTATGGAATTCGACTGGATCACATGTGAATGCCTATGATTTGTATGGTTGGGCATAGGGGTACCTTGCCGCTCATCACCCTTGAAGTCACACCCTGTTCAAACCCTTGAATCCTTTCCAATTTTTGAAACTACCAAAGTTACAAATTTGTTATAGTTTTATTAATGAGAAAGGGACTGCTCTTTCCCAGAACAAAGAAAACCATAGAGTTTGTGGATAGGTGGATGTTGTGGACTCATTGCCTATTGCATGAAAAAGAAACCATAGAGTTTGTGGATGGGTGAATGTTGTGGACTCATTGCCTATTGCATGAAAAAGAAACCATGTCCTAATCATCAGTAACAAAATTCAGAGCTAGAATCTAAACCTCAACAATCAAATAACAAAATAGTACATACCACCATCAAGCAACAAATTACCACTATGCCTGGCACTTATTAACAAAAAGTTAGAAAATCACACCAAAATAAAACAAAATATAAAAGAAAGTGTAAAATATTGAAGAAATAGTAAATCTACTAACAATGGTGTAAAACAAAAATTAGAAAAGATTAATAACATAAAAACAAAAAGGTGTAAAATAAAGAATGTGTAAAACAAAAATTTGCAAAACAAAAATGTGTAAAACAAAAAAAAANAAGAATGTGTAAAACAAAAATTTGCAAAACAAAAATGTGTAAAACAAAAAAAAAGTGAAAAACTAAGGAGCCACTTATATAGTTAACATGGATGGCCATCTCCCCCATGATTGAGTTGAAGGAAGAAGATCTAAAATATTGAGCATGGTTGTCCATTCAATGAGACATTTTTTGTATTTTCTAGCTTATGGTTATGGAAAGGTTTGACTTTGATGAGTCATAGTTTTGTTGGTTGTGTCGACGAGGCCTCATCAACGTGTCCTCGTTAACGCATCATATCATGTGTCGATGAGGCTCCATCGACGTAGTGTGTGTATTCAGCTATAAATACGTGCCCACTAGCAGCATTTATAGCAATTGAGATTTTAGTAGCAGCGAAGCTCTTGTAGTTTGTTCATTTGAAAGTTAGAATTTTTCTCCCGTGTGCCCACAGTAGGAGTCATTGAGTGTATAGATCTTTATTTGAGCATTGTTGTACTTGAGCACAATAGTGTGTGTAGTAATAAAGATGAGCTTTCTAATAAACCTTATAGCATTCTGGATAGATTAAGTATTTTATTTATGCATTTAATGTTTTCAATTATTTATTAAATATTTTTAGTAATTAAGTTAATGAAGCAATTAAGAAATATAGATTAAACACATAAGTATGATCGCTTTGAGCATAACACGTATTCACTTGGTAATCCTAGCAGCGTTATTGCTTAGTACACCTAGTAGCATAGCGCTCGGTAACCTAGTAGTGGATATGTGGGTTCAAGACATGTATAGAAAGTGGGACCAAATGCCTATGTTAGGACTAGTTAAATACTAGTTAATTAGTTACATTAAATTAGTCAATCCAATTACTTTATTTCTCTTTAAACACCCAACCCATAAAATACAAAATGATAAAAATCAAATGCCTCAATTACACTTAACCATACCGATGTACATCACAAGTGTAATTGAGAATACAATGATTGACCTTAAGGAAAGAATCACTTTCTAGAAGACTATTACAAAGTTCGTAGAATTCAATTGGATCATGCATGAACACTTGTGATTCATATGGTTGGGCGTAGCGATACCTTGCCGCTCATCATTGGCATTGTTGCTGGGACTTTGTTTCTTGAAATGTGTGCTAACTAGGATTAGTGAATATTATTTATATCATTAGATGAACTCAAGGTCAACGTCACTCTCAACAACATATAAACTACTAAGCACACTTATAATTTTATTCATTTTGCAAAATGCCTTCTTCTATCCACAAACATGAAGATGTCAAACCATTGGTCCCACAGGAATGCAAAGTGGTATATACTCATCCAGATGAGTATGTGCCAAACTTCACCTTTATCCTACATTAGGATGAACAACTACAATGGTGTGATATGGAGGGTAACATCGTCTTGCTCCCCGATTGATCTACACTAGGGATGCTGCTTAAAACTCTTAAGAAGTTGGACATCTCAGATCTTCACGAAGAATACATTGTGAATGGTTATGCCATTTGAAACTATTGTTCCACTAAAACACAATGCAAGCAAGATCGACATTAGGAGTAGCTCCATGAGGCTATGAAGGGGAAACATTACACTAATCCCTTATTCCTACTAAATTAAGATGACAATGAGGATCCTTCTTTTGAAGGTTCTCAACATAAAGATTCTCCACCCCCTGTTATTGGTGATGAGGGTGTGACCTTGAACTTGTAGTTAACTATTCATAAAACAGGTTCAAGAAAAAGTGACAGTCATCATAATAGCAAGGGATCTAAGGATGGTGGTCGTAATAAGTGAAAATGTGGTGGTGGCCACCATAGTGGCAGTGGTGGTTCACCTTCATCTCCATCCTCTTCATCCAATTTCAAAAATACCTCTTCATCTACCAATTCTTATAAAAGTTGCCATCGAAATAATCATGATAAAGGTGATCGATGAGACAACAATGATTGTGAAGGCCACCAAAATCTAAGGGGTGGTTGAAACCATTATCAGTGTCATCGAGGCAGTGATGATGATGAACCTCTGTTAGCAACTCAAAGCATTCTCAACATTGCAGAGGTAGTTAAAATTCCAACCAGGAATATGAAAGACACTAGGATCAAGTGCTTAGACATGAATAATATCCCAAAATTTGAGGGGGGATACAACTTTGATCCACAGACACATCTACAAGCTTTCCATGATGCCTGTGTCTTATAGAACATAGAAAATGAATGGCAAAAACTCAAGATTTTTCCTAGGACACTCATCAAGGAAGTTGAAAGCTAGTATTGGTCCTTGCAATCAAAATCCATTTGTTGATGGAGTACCATGTTAGAGTTATTTAATAATAAATACCATACATACTTCAGAGTGTCTAATCTGAGAAGGCAAATCCAAGGTTGAAAATAGGGAACACATGAACCCTTGGATGCTGCCATGGATAGATGCTATTCACTCTTACACTGATGCCTTGGCCATGGTTATTCTCAGAGGAAAAAACTTCACCACATCATAGATGGGCTTAGAGAAAAAACTAGAAGAACTCTTGGGGTGTATGCCCAAGGTAGACTTTTTGAACTAAGAGCTCATGAAATCCAAAGGCTAATTGAGCAGGCAGTAAAAGAAGAATGTGAGCTTTGAAAAAGGGAAAGTGTGGAAGAGTATAATAAGAACCCTTTCATCAAAAAATGGGAAGTCCAATTTTGTGATAAAGAGGAGTTACAACTTGATGAAGTCGTGAATAGAAAAACATTGCCCCTCCAAAAATCTATTTTTGATATCTCAACAAAGGTTGATAAATTATGGGACTTTATGAAAAATTTCAACTTGTTATGAAAATTGCTGAAGAATCCAAAGGAAAAAATAGTGATCGTAATTGTAGGAGGCAAAAAGAAGCTGAATGTGCCTACCAAAGAGGTAAGGGCAAAGTTGTTGTCATAGAGGAAGTTGTAGAAATTGACTCTGATGATGAAATTGATTGTGAAATTTGTCAATATAAACAAGCAAAGGGTTGTTTCCCTATGGTGTTAGACTTGCAAGAGTTTGGGGTGTATGTATTGAAGCCTCGACTAGCATGTAGGCAAGCACTTAGACGATTGCCTTATCCTCAAGGCAATCCAATGCAATTTCACCAACAACAAAAAGCCTACTACCCAAGTGGAGCTCCTCCACAACCTTATGAATAATATCAATAGTGGTACTAATCAAAATTATGTGGAATGCCATCACCAAGGTAGTAGTACCCTTATAGGTAGCCAGATCCATATGGGTACTATGTTTAGAAACCCATTTCTCCAAGAAGTTCTATAAGTCATACTTCATTTCAGCATTACTATTACCCTCTAGAGTACCACTGAAGACATTCATCATATGCTTGTGGGGAGAACCCATATCCATACCATCCTCCACATCTGTCTACATACACACCTCTACCTTCAACCTAGCTACCTCCTGCTCCATCCATGTAGGGTGAGATTCCTCCATAGCCGCAACAACAAAATGCTACTAGGGTTGTACATTCACAATTGGCTTTCCAGCTGAGTGGTTCAGATAATAGATCCAAAAAAGGACCCTTCTTCCAACCCAACAATCCTCTCAAACCCTCACAACCTAATGTGACTAATCGTCCTGCATCTCTAATACCTTATCCTCTACATCAAATACCTTCGAGTGCCCTTCAAATCAAATGTTGCCTTGAATTCGCACTGTGATGCTAACTTATTCTATTTTTGACTAGATCAAGGCTAGCAGTCTTCCCACTAAAATATCTAACCTAGGAAGTCCACTCATTTACTTGCAGGTCATTGGACATGAGCCATGTAAGGCTCTTCTTGACTCTAGTTTTAGAGTTAATCTCATTTCCCATGACATGAACAAGGCCTGGAAGCTACCAACTATCAAGAAGAGCAACATCCATCTAAAATTAGTAGATCAATCAATTACTATCCCTTTGGGATTAGTAGAGGAGATTGTGATCATAGTTTGACTAGACACTCTATCTCTCTTAAGGAATAGATCACCTACTTGAAAATTTTTAGCTGCATATTTTTTATCAAACCATCTCCTGACAATGTGTTGATGCTTAAGATTATGAAAATCAAGACCTACACTTATCTTGCTTGATCATTTTCTATAAAGGATTTGCTTTAATATAAGTTTTAATGATAGGTCTAAGTCTTGGTGGGTCATCGGATATAGCTTTTCTAGGAGAATGTTCCATGGATGTGTCGTTAAAATTTAGCACACCTTCAAATGTTTTAAGAGGTAGGGTCTTATTTATATCTTTTTCTTCCCCTAAAGGTGGTGGATCACTTAGAAAAAATCCATCATGTCGTTGATAAGGCAGGGTGTCTCCATAGCTTTCTTCACCTTCTCTAGAACTTTGATAGGATTGGATGGGATCTACATAAGAGATAGAATTTTTTGTAGTTCCACTCACATAGTCATTTTCAACATGTTCACTGCACTCAACCTCAATAACCCCAACATAAAGATTAGCGTTTCGATCTTCCAAAGATTGATTTTGTTGATCCAAGGTTGTTACTACTTGTTTGTAGAAGGGTTCTCAGGGTATAGTCATGTATTTGATTTTCTGTTAATTGGGATCAATAATTCCGAGAAATTCGACCTAAAGAAGCCCCCAAACTTAGCTCAAAAAGTTCTAGATAAGAGCACACCATATGTGGGTGTCATGTCAACAACTAGGATATCTGTATAACATGTAAATGTAGGGTATTGCTTAAGTTGTACCTTTTCTCCTTTTAATAACCCTACCACAAGTATGTTAGATCCATCAAGTTGAATCATACTTTTAGTTTGTGGTATCATTTGTGCTCCTAAGGCATTACAAATGTCAAGAGGCATAACACTAACAGTTGAACTAGAATCCATTAAACGGTTATGGACATTTTTTCCTAAAATAATCAAAGTGGTTAGGAAATGGGGATGGTCCTTTTTGCTAGACATGGAGTTATTCACGTTTTGTACTGATAATGTGTTAGGACTTTCTGCAAAGTGAACTTGCCTTTCAGGAATTGGGGATTTTTCTCTTTGGGCTACAAGTATATAAACCATATCCCGAATCACTTATTTCATTTCGTTAAAGTGTAGGAGGTCATACATCAAAATGTTGGCTTTAACTCTTTTTAAGTCCTCAACCAAATCATAATTCTTATGTTCATCTTTGGCTTTTGTTGAGATGGAACTCTTCTAAGTATAGAAGGGGGGTTTGGTCATTGTGGGGCAATTACTTAGGATGACCCGAATTGGTTGTTTGCATTGTTTTGACTAGGAACTCTTCTGTTTGGAGGTGTATAGGAATTGTTCCTAGTTTGTTGTTGTGTAGCATTCATAATGTCACTAATTTTGTGGTGGCGAGTGTTGTGTGGGTTAGGGTCGCCTACCATAGCTTGTTCTAATAAGGAAACCTCTTCATTTTCTATCTCATGAGGTACATTAAGGACCATGATAGGGGTTTTTCCATTTTGTTGCCCTTGGGTATTGTCACCATACAATGCTAGGAATTGAGGACAAGTCTTTTTAGAATGTTGCCTCGTATTATAAAGACGATAATAATCATCGTTGATTAATGCACTTGATTTTTTTAGTTGTATAGGACCTTTGTTATTGTTCCTCTTTAGCTCAACTACTTAATTGGATAGTTTTTGTAGTGAAGTGAGTATTTGAGTCATCTAATTTTGAGTTTGGGTTGGTGGTTCAACAGAATTTGATGTCCTGTTTGGGTTTATAATGGATTGAATCAAGGCTTTTGATTGGTCATCATTCAAACCAGTGTTGGCTAGTAAGAATGAAGAGGACATGGGGCCTTGAGAGTAATTACTTAAAGGTTGAGTTGGTTGAAAGGGAGAAACAGCTTGAGGCATAACATTAGATGTTTGAAAAGTTGGTAGGAGTGGGTTTGATTGCATAGGGTTACTAACACTCATCATCCCAAATTGGGTTCGGATGTTGTTCATAAGGGTTATTTGCTCTAATTCCACAGCTTTTGACATTGCACCCCGTATTTCTATTATGTTGGGGTCAGATTTGATAGCATAAGCGAAGAATGGATCGATAGTAGAGAGATAGAAGTAGAGGATACCATCTGGTTGTGGTCGCATCTCATTTGGCACATAGGCAAGTTGATGAAGGAATCTAAGGTTATAATCCCTAACATTTTCCCCAGGTAGCTTTCTTAGGCTGGTAAAGTTGCTTGATG
>MNCI01013895.1:306740-326121 GCA_015680685.1 Gnetum montanum | reverse complement strand
TTTTATTATTTTTTTAAAGAAAAATTGAAATTACAAAATTTCAGAAAAGTAAATTAAAAGTAAAATAATTTAAATCACCTCAATTAAATTTCAGGAAAGTAAATTAAAACAATGATTGCTAGAATATAAATTTGGAGATTTGAAAATAAAACTAAAATAGAACAATAAAACTAAAATAAAGAAAAGGTTGAGAAACTGCTCTCCTTCTAGTGCCAAAAAGGTGTTGATGCGTAAATTTTGGACACGCGAACACCTATGAAAACTCGTTTTAGGAGACTATCACCTAGGGCACCTCTGTATGGGTACGAAACCCAGGAATAGTCTCAACTGGAAAGGGCTATGTGAAAATAATAATAATAATAATGAAGTCCACTAATGAAATATTCTTAACCATATGTATAACAATATTAATGAAAATAAAATTTTGTTAATAAATGGTAGTAAAGATGCACAACCTTTCATATGTCTGTAACATCGAGCTTCAAGATTCTACTATAAAAATTCAATTCCTCATAGCTTAAACAATATGTCCTGTGCATTTTATGGAGAAATCATAATGGTGAAAGTTTGTCTTAAATTGCTTGTCTGACTTTGGGTTGACTACAAATTTTAAAAGATTGTTGTGACTAACAAGTTAAAACTCATTTCTTCGGTACAATAGAGACATTGATTTCGTCACACACAACGCCACTCTAAAGCAATGACTATTTGGAATTTAGATACATAAATAATTTTAAGTACATCAGAAAATGGCACATCGTGGTAGACGCAATTACCGAATTTTAACAAGCAGATTGCACGTAAGCATAAACTAAATATTGGCCAATGGCAATGATGTTGTCACTGAGGATGAAACATCTTTAGCAGTGTTACTACTGTGCTGCAAATGTAGACAACAAAACTATACTTATCAGGGCAATGCAATGAAGCAGAACAATGCAACGGGAACCATAGAGAGTTTCTCAATTGAAAACGACTTACAAGTTGAAGAATGCAATATGTCAATATCTAAGGATTTGAGGATCTGAGAGCCCGAAAACCATGCTACTGCTTCGAATTATAAAATAATGAAAGTTTAAGCATTTAAAAGAAATTCAAAATTAGTGTATAAAATGATATAACGGCACAAGGTACCGGTAACATGTTTGGAAATGTTGAAAATATTAAATATCTGTAATTGAAAATGCCAATTTTTTTTGATATTGTTGTATGTCACTGAGATGAGGGTGTGGTTGTAGCTGTCGGTGTGTCCATCATGTTATTCATGATCATCCTGTGGACTCGCTACAGGCGTCTGTTGTTACCCCAACATCCAGAGAAAAGGCCACCGTCTACAGGTGTGTGGCAGTTAGACGTGCACCGCGCCGCTCGCAGCAACAAGAGACTAAAAGATGGGTTGCATGTGGCCAGAGAAAATAGAAGAAAAAAATAAAATAGCGGGTGTTGATGGACATGCGCTGCCAGCCGCTACGTGTTTCAAAAGAAAGGTTGGCAACCAGACCCTGTTGCCAATTCCAGAGATTGTTGTTTCTTACTAACCCCCTGTTGTCTTCTCTACTGTTTCTTACTAACCCCCTGATCATAGCGGCCCTGTAGGAGAAACCAACGTTAACCATCTATTTCTACTAATTGCCGTCAACTGTGTTAGTTAAAAGGAAGTTGATGGAGTTATGCATAGTTCTGATGGGTGAGTTTCAATGGACATTGCATTCACACGTGGTGGTAAATCTCTTCTATTCTGCCGTACCACATGGCATACATTTTACCTAAGTTCATGCATTTTTAAGTGAATGCTATGTGTCTCATCTTACGCATTATTAGAAGAATTTNGAATATAAAACATTAACAATTTTCAATTTACATGCATTGTGTGAAAAGGTTACTGGTAAGCCTTTTTGTAAATGATCATAGAATCATAAGTTTTGACTCATGGATTCAAAGGCTACGTCATTAAATCCTTTATTAACATTTTTACTAATACATCCAAAGTCACACACAATCTTTGAACCTCACAATTACTTGTAATGGTCCTATATAGGGTTTGGAATTTAATCTTACTTCAACAATAGGATATTTATAACATTTCAAGGAGATAACATATGTCAAGACCAACTATTGAGTTAATATTAAATTGATAGTAAAATAATATCAATGCATCAACTAAAAAAAACTATATGGAAATTAAGCATTTAGAAGACTTCAATTAAGAATTTGAAACATTAATAATTTTCAATTTACATCCATTATCTAAGAAGATTCTTAGTAACCTTTTTGTAAATGATTGTAGAATCATAAGTTTTGACTCATGGATTTAGAGGCTATGCTATAAAATCTGTTATTAACATTTTTACTAATGTACTTTGTCATTTGTACATTAATATCCCTAGAGAATATTTTTGTAGCCACTATCCCCTATATAATCTTTTTCTTGAATTGTTTTGTTAACAAAATTATTTTTCTTGTATTTAGAAATTTATATTTTTGGGTTTTCTCAAAAACTATATTTTCTTGGTTATTCTACTTGTAGTGCATAGGTATGAATGAATAACAAAGAATGAGAGCTCTAATAACAACACAACTCAATAATAAAAGTTCCAAATATATTTCAAGGATCTAATTCAAAATCATGTTATTGTTTGATTTTGAATATATGCACTTAATTAAGAAACCTTAAATAACTAAAAACTTTTAAATCTTATTTATTTAATTAGCAAGATCTAAGTATATACTTTAATATAGCAAAATAGTTAATTACCATCCCTTTTTTTAGTCATGTACCAATAGTTGTATCAATAAAGTTATATTATCTTCAAATTAACTAAATCAATAATAAATTTATATTGGTGGTTTACAACTAAACATAATTCTATGATAAATTTTACATTCACCTTTTTGAACTATTATATCAATAATAATGCTTTTTAGATTAAAAGATATAAAGGGTTGTATCAACAAATATTAGAATTGATATTTCAATTTAATTACACTCATCATTTAACAAAATTTTTGGTATATATAATGATTTAGGAATATGTTTGTGAAAAATATTTATGATGGGTAATGCATAACAAAGACCATGGATAATGATGCAGAAACGAGACGAAGACATGCATCTATTAGTTTTCAGTGTGAAATTGCATCTTGCACAACATTGACATGTGACATGAAGACTTTCTAGAATGCATGCCTCTATCCCTGTTTACATTGTAACGTCAAAATACTTGAGAGGCTTCCTGTGCTGCATCCCATAGTCTTCATGTTTTAAAGTAGAATTTGAAGAATCCAATGCTGCCATCATTTCTTAAATTCAGGAGAAGTTTCAAGTTGCACCCTGTTGATTATGCTAAGGGCAACCAACCAAGAGTAGTGCGTGCCAGCCAACCATGCAATTTATTGAGGTTCCTTTTAAAATATTTATGTTGGGCTGCTTCTTTTTAAGCAAATCTCAATTGTAGATTCAAATCTCTCCGTCCTTTTTTTTAAAGCAAATTGACAATGGGTTGGTAGCCCAATTCCTACCTACTTTTTGAAAATTTTGAGTCTCTTAAAATGTTTCAAGAATGTATGTAATTGCATCTTCATTTGATTTTTAAATTCAACAGAGATTACAGGTCACCGACCATAGATCATGTAAAGGGCAAGCAACCAAAAGCTATGCATGCTAATAAATAATGTAATTTATTCAAATTCCTTGTTAAGCTTCTTTCAACTCTAGTTCTATATTTAAATATTCATGTTAGGTTGCTACTTTAAAGACTAAGGGCACATAGATAGGTTTTTCCTTGTTAAGCTTCTTTCAACTCTAGTTCTGTATTTAAATATTCATGGTGGGTTGCTACTTCAAAGAATAAGGGTACATAGAAACAAACCAATGCGATGCTCATAGGCCCATGTTTCTTCTAGTTAAGATGTTGGGATGGCACTAGAACGACATAAAAAGTGGATCAACCTACTTTCTCTCTTTAATAATAAGAAATTAACTACAATACTTAGTTTTTAACTGGGTTGACCACAAATATTCAAAACTTCCTCTAGCAGACATTGTTATTGGGGTGTAGGACTTTGGTACATTGAATATGCATGGCCATAGATAATGGTAGCAATACGAATAGCATTGAATATAAATACCACATTTTTTTGTAATGTCTTGCATTGGAGCACATTAAATAGAGATGGACTATCATAGTTGCAAATTAAATTGATTTGTTTCACATGTTACAAAAAATACTTTGTTATCTTCATAATGATGTATTCAAAACTCTTACCATGTGTATTTCTATTGTCTGGTAGATTTAGAAGGTTAAGGAATGTACTAAAACTCCAAAATTCATACCATGCAACTAGGAAATATTAATTTTGAAAAAAGAGTAGTTTTACTTGTTGAAATGACTTGCATGGAGAAGAACAAAGAGAATAATTTTGCAAAGGAAAATAAACCATGTTTTAGGCAAAATCCCTTCACTGGGATGGCATAGGATACAATACAGTCTTTACACAAACATTATGGTGGCTCTAAATAGCATAGACACTTTTTGAATCATTTTATCATAGGTTATTGCTAAGGTTGAAAATTATGAGTTAAAAGCAAAATCTGAAATGTAAAGTTGAATGTAATAATATGATTGTTAATGCAAAAGGTTTTCACTCAATGCAATAAAAGAGAGTTTTTTTTTTTTCAAAATGATCTCAATTCAAAAAACAATGAAATATTTCCTTCTATTTGTATGTTTACTCATGTTTTAAATATTATTTTAATGACATGGATTATGAAGTAAATGTTGAGACTCAAAAACTCTAATGTTATCTCAACGGTGTGATCGTTCGGGCTTTGCATGTCCTGTCATTATTGTGGAGTTTTGTGGTAACAAGCTCATGATATGGCTTTGCATGTCATGTCATTCTGGAGTTACAGGACAAACCTATGCGTTGGAGATTCACGATTCTGGATAAATTTTGACGAACTGTTCGCGTTCCATTCAAGAGCACGTACAGAAGCGCATTAAATTCGCAATGGGTACATATTTCATAATTTTCAATGAAATTTTGTCTGGATTTGTACATACACATTGAAATGGTCGCCTGGTCTCGCCTCGTATTGTTATTGCGTTTTTTTAATTCTTACAATGTTTTGCATTAAAATCTTACATATCTTCTCCTGTTCCTGTTCCGAATCATACCAAAAATTTCATTTCATTGTTAAGTGGCAAGCATGCAATCAAGATTCATGGGCATGAGACGGACCACAGAAAACAAAGGGGTACGAATAAATAAACAAACACAGAAATCACGAAAGGGCTACTATGGTAACCCAAGGCCGAAGGGGCAAGTATGGGTCATACGGAAAGCAAGTTTTGGCCGGGGCGTTTGCATGGATTGGCCTGGCTTTGGGAGCGTCAAAGGTTCCGCCATGATTCACATTTTGTTGTTCATTGCTGGTTTTTACTCTTTTTCTCATATCTCTGCTGAAAAAAGAAAAAACAAAACAGGGAATAAAAAACAAAACAGGGTCATCGTCATGGGTCATGAATCATGAACATGATGAAATCTGTTTGCTTATAAAGTAACGAAGCCCACCAGCACATGGACAATGGCGATATGCAAGCTCATGGTGCTCTGTTTTTACTTTCCCTTTCATCATGACTAGTGCCGATTTTCCAGCGTCTAAAAGATTTTCCATCATTGTAGGTCTGGGCTGTGCCTACGGTAGTTAAGTTCGTTGAACAAAAGTATTACCAGACCTGATTTGTTATAAATTTGGTTGAAGCTTGAGGTTTAATTTCATTTTTGGAAATATTGGATTGAGTAACAAAAGGATTTCAATTATATGTTTGGCCACATAGTAAGGAAATGGATTCAATGCCCTCCATACCTTTGCAAATTTTCTTGCTTCAATTTAATGGTGATATTGCAATCTTGTTGCAATTTTTAAGGATTAACAATATTTTGGATTTACATTGTACTTGTTTTATATTTTACAATGTATTTTTATGATATATGAGATTTAATTTTTTAAAAAAATTAATATATTTAAATTTTCTCTATCATGTCCAACCCGTCCCCACTTTTTCTTGAGGCACATGTACCCAAACACATTTAGAATCACGAATCCTCGATTCCTACCTTCCATGAATCAGATTTTTTTGATGCATAGGGAAAACCTATCTCAACCCTATGGCATGAAACGAATCTTGCTGGTGAGGTTTCTACTTAGCCTAAGAAAGGATAATATTTACTGTGGGATTCGGTGAGAAAGAGTCTGCAGCATAAGAATAAAATTTTGCTCAGCTTAAGAATAATAGACTTTCTAGTGGTGTCAAGTTAGGATTAGGTGAGAAAAAGGCCTGCGGCCACTGAACAGAGCCTACCAATAAAATTTATTAACAAAGGAGTGAAACGCTTGGTGACTTTGACAATGATGCATTTATTGCAAAGTCTATCTAGTTTACAAATCCCATGCTTGTGTGGGTATGAAATATAAAAAGGGGAGCATAGTGCTGTGGAACCACCGAAATCTTGTGAAATTTTTTTCTCCGTAAGAAAACTGAAACCAATAACTTGTGAATGCAACATCTGTGGTTTCCTGGAAATGTGCAGCGTTGAACAAATATTAATGCGATCGGTCATTGAATGCTTACGTGAAATCTACCTGTAAACATCGTCCAGAAATCACCGATAATCTCGGACAATTAATCATGAAAGTGCCGTGGGAAAAAAAGTGCAAAATAAATATTAAAATTTAATTACAAAAGTCTGCCACAAAAGAGATTTAAATTTCTTGCGGTAAATATCAGATATTTCGTTTTTCTATCTGATGATCTTTCACTGGTTTTGAATTTAAAAATTCTCAAATTTCTCAGAGATAAACTCCATCCGCTCATGTGATCAGATATCTTATGGATGATTTTTCACCGTAAACTGTGTTGGAATTCAGATTTAGAAATTCTTGAGGATGAGATAAATAGTTTTGGAATTCAGATTTATTGGATTCTTCAAAAATAAAATCAGTTTTCAAAGGAATAAATCAACGAATTACTAATTCAAAATATCAAATTCTTGAGAAGGATAAAATGAGTTTTCAAAAAGGTTTTAGGTTTCTGATTTATCCCCTGCTTCAGGGTAAAACGGGCAAATTCTTCTTTAAAAACAGAAAATAAGTTTTTGGAAGAATAAAATCAATGAATTCATCTTCCTGGAACCCCAAGATTAGCAATATACCTCCAAGTCATGATCCTTCTGCGGTTCAGCCGACCATTTAGTTAATAATTTATCGGGAGTTTTACATTTTCGTTGATTGTAGACTTTTATTGCTACCATTGCAACTCACTTGCCTTTGATATTTTGATTGACCGAACCAGGCAGCCACACAAACGAGTAAGAGTATTAGGACTGGCACTGCAAATCACATTTCTCTTCATCCATTCGTCAATGACAGCCAAAGCTCATGCGTGGTTTAAAAATCTGCTGTTTGTTTGCATTGCAGTCGTTTTTATTCCCTCATGGCTAATGAAAAAAAAAATCTGGTTGAAAATCAGGTGTTACCACTAGTAAGACTGTTATTCTGAAACTTCTTCAAGTTATAAATTTGATTCCATTGAGTGGTGCTGAGACCATTGTTGCCAGATTGGCAGAGTCTTGAGTTTTTCCGTTGTTGCTCGAGTAACTTGCTATTGACGAAGCGGGTCAGAATTTCAGCATATTTTACAGGCTCAAAGCGTGAAAATTTAATTTTTTTCCAATCATTTTAACATTTTCATTTTTTAGAAAGAAAAAGTGACTAGCAGAGTTTCATTTTTTGGAAAAACAAGTGACTAGCAGAGTCCGAATCTGATAACACGAGTTCTGGCTTTAGTTCTGATCACAGCATCTCAGGATTAGGAGGATACAGGTAATCATCTAGCTTTAGTTCTGATCACAGCTCTCAGAATTAAGAGGAAAAGAAGAAGAGCCATGCTAGTTTATATTATTTTAGGATTGTTTGCAATTACATTTATAGGTTTACTCCTATGGTTCCTGGTCTACTGTGTATCAAAATACCGTGTATCAAAATCACCCAACAGGGAAGCAATGGTGTGGGAAGGTCCAATGTTCCTGAAACTGTCTGAGCAAGAACTGGCTACTGCAACAGACAATTACAGTGAATATAACTTGCTCGGCACAGGACGTTCTGCACGTGTTTACTGGGGAACCTTCCCCAGTGGAGAGACGGTAGCAATCAAGCTATTCAGGGATCCGCAAGAAGAGAATAAATTGAATTTTAAAAAAAGGTTTTTGAGGGAATGTCGTACTTTGGGACAGATCAGACATAGAAATCTGGTGAGGATTATCACGGCAATCTGCAATGATAACATAATAGCACTGATTCTACAGTTCATGTCTAATGGAAGTCTTCAACAGCTGCTTCATCAACCATTACAAGATGGGCGGCTCATGCCCCTGAGCCTCAGGACGAGACTTCGTTTCATCAAGAACATTGCAAGCGCTCTTTCGTACCTGCATCATGACTGCTCTCCGCCCATAATCCACGGTGATGTAAACCCTAGCAATGTTCTTTTGGATGACGAAATGACTGCCCATCTCTCTGATTTTGGAATCGCAAGAATTCTGGAGCCTTCAAGATTGGCCATGTCTAACAAATTCAATAGCTCCGTTGGGTGCACCCCTCCTGGTATATATTTTGTTAATTTTGTTGATCAGTAACTGGGGCTCTATTTTATTTGATTCTAACTTTACTGTAGAAGTAATAATATTTGGTCAGCGTTTCTATATCAGGTGTTTTCTGATTACAATGCACCTCAAATATGCTTTGTTTTGTTGGAAGCCTTTAGTTGCTTGTGAAAATTCGCAGCAAGAAAACAAACTTGAATGATATTTTAAGCAAAACTGAACTTAGCAAAAAGTGAAATTTAGTTCAGCAAAATCGTTTTACGCTCTAGCGAAATTGTTGTATACTTCAACCAAATTGCTATAAAAGACCAGTGAATTTGATTTAACAAAGGCATAACTATATTCTCAAAGGGTTTGGTTCCTCTTTATCCACAATATTGGTTTTGTCCTTAATGTCATACGTACACCTCACATCTACCCATTACTCAAGGTATGTTTATTGATATGCAGAGTATAAAGGAATGGAAGAGCCATGGAAGATTGATGTTTACAGTTTTGGTGTGGTGGTGCTAGAGGTGCTAACTAGACTGAAACCCAGAGACAAAATGTTGAATGAGCAGAGTCTCTGTGAGTGGGTTTCCACTGCATTGATGAATGGGAGAGAATACTGGTACCCTTTAATTTACAGAGCACACGGACAGCGAGAGATTTCAATTCTTAATGATGCAGAGCTTTCCACTCTGGAACAGCTGCTAAAGATGGGAGTGTGGTGCTGTCATGGACAGCCCCAGTTCAGACCCACCATGAGAGAAGTGGAAAAATTACTAATCAAAATTCGGGGGATGAAAATGAGGAACCAATACAGCTCAAAAGGAGCCAAGATGGGTTTCTCACTTCCATGGAAAGGAAGGCTCATCCTTCAACTAAACGTCCTGTTTCTGATTCTTCCACCTTTTAATCTTCAGCTAGTAGTTCCCCGTACCCTGTTAATCCTGCTTAGTTCAATGTTTATTTAGAAGCTCATTGTCTTTTATGTTCCTCTTTAGAAGCTTCTTGTCTTTATTATTTGAGTCTTAAAAATAAAGTAACCATGGTATGTTACAAGAAAGAAAGGATTTATGTGATAATTATATATTAAATTCATTATTTGAGAATCGGAAAAATAGGTATGTTATGTGACAAGAAAGAAAAGATTTATTTGATAACTTTTATTTTCCTGTGCTCAGAGTTAAAAAACCCATCTGAATTTAACATTCTGAAAAATATTAACAGATGTACAAAATAGGACATAATAACTCAAACTGTGTTTTAGTTATTACACATAACTCAAACGGTACCAAGAAAACAAATAGGAATACAAAATATGAGTAAAGCACCATTAAATTAGTTAAGGCATTATGCAGCTTGTAGTTTTTACATAAAGATATTGACATGTTTTATAGAAAAAACTTAATGCCTTATTAGTAGTTCACTTTTTGCTTTAAGGTTAATGATATATTGTTCAAGTAGTTAGTTTATTAATTTCTTAAACAAAAAGTTGAGAATACAAATCATACATAAGGCATTTGTTATATTCCTTTAAAATGTACCTGTTTTAAAAAATTATTTTAATTTTATCATTCCAACTTTTTGCTTTGCTTTAAGGTTCGAAGGTTTGATTCTTAAGTTCCACACCCGGCACAATCTTTGATTAATACTAACGTTATTCAAACGTGAACATCTTCAGCTGGTGTATAACAGGTGAACCAGAGAACTAATATCATCAATCCTGTGCTGCAGTGGTGCTTCATCATCTCATTAGAACGTCAAACTTAGCATATTAAGTTAGCGTTTTGGGAGAGGTCTTATGTTACCATATTTGTTTTCCCAAAACAGGGAAATCCAACTCTATCCCATTCGAGCTATACTACAAAGACCTAGCACCGTATTAACATAATATTGATATTAAAAGGGAACTGAAAAGGGGTTGTCGAATTTGACGCTGATTCAAAACGGATATTTTAAGTAATTTGTTACCTACGTAGATCAAAAGCCTTTCCAGATTACACTAAATGGATATAATAAGAATACATTCCAAAGCTTTTGGTGAACATTTATATTTTGTAGTTATTTTTGAACGGATTTGAAATTTAATTACGTTTATAGGCAAAGCATTTCCATAACAAATTAATTTGCACAGAATTAACAGCAATAACTCCTGTATGCTTCTGTATAATATGAATTAAGACCAATTATATAGTAACTTAAGCCTGATCACCTGTCAGTTTTTAAAGCATGACATAGCTACTAATTAACATTCTGAATATAGCTACTAATTAACATTCTGAATAAAGTATGATCAAAAATGTTAATCACATCCATTATTGTTGGCATGGCATGGTTCCAAAAACATTGCTATGTGGCTGGCACCGGCATTCTTAAGCGTTTGCAGTTTTAATGGTAACTACTAGTTACTAGTTGAAATCCAAATCAATTAGCACTGCTATGGACAATGAGTGCAACAATTCTCAATGTAGTTTGGGCAATGACCTTGCAAAATAACCATGGTATAACATAAGGGCCAACACCATGACATTAACCAGGGATTAATAATTATGACTGTTTTTACCATTCGAATTGCTCTTAACTTCAAAAGTTTGGTCATGTGCTGAGAGGGCCATAGAATCTCTTAACGGAAGAAAACCAATAGAAAAATAGACCAATGTCCAAGAAGTGGGCATTAATGCTTATTTGAATAAAGAAAAGACCATAAGTAATGGCCAAACTATGTAGATGGGATTAGGCTAGGATGATGACAATGAAGAACATTGCTCTTAACTTGTTACAATGTAATTAAGGGTATCAACCAATGAGTTCCAAATTGATGCTTAGCATCTTCAAATGAGTTGTGTTGTCATCATCATCGTCCTACCCTTGTCCCAACAAAATGAGGTCAACCTCAAATGAATTGTCTATTATCAAAATCTCACTATGTTAGCTTGCTTACTTGATAGCTTGGACATTCCACCAATTTATGCCTTAAAAATCCAGGCATAAGAGTTCCTATCAATTTTTCACTTGCATTTCTAAGTCAAGGTCCACCCACAATCAAATATGTAAATTGCACAGCTCTTATACTTTGTTTCTATGTCCATGCCCAGCTACCATTATCTTGAATGTGGTATGAAAATTGCACAATTGCATTTAGATGGGTTAAAAATAATTTTTTTAAAAAAAATTGTTTCAAGTATCTAACCAAAGAAACTCATTCCCAAGTGTCCATTTATGAGAATATTTTATCAAGGCAAAAGTTTTTAGCATTGGTTCATTTTATCAATTGCAAAAGTTCAAAATCCCAAGATTTGTGATTGAGTAGAAATAGTTCACTTCTAGAAAGAAATTTTAAACTTTTATCATTGTAACTTTTCAAGAGTAGAGTAGAAAGTGAATATTCCAAAGTCCTTTTTCAGTCATACTAAACAGTTCCAGATCCCCAATTCAATCTTGTTTTTAAAACTACTCAGGCTACATGAGAACTGAATCTGAGACAGGGTTCACCAAAGCCACTAGTTTTATCATTTTTCATGTTCTGAAATGTCCTTTTCAATTCATGTTTGTTCATCAGTTTCACGCTAGCCTCATCCTGTACCACCCCAACCATGTGTAATTTATGCTCTCAGCTTAATCTCAATCCAAGATCTCCGTACCTTTGGCCTAAATAAAAAAATTTCCATGTTTTTAAAAATAAATGCATACTCAGTGCTGCTACTGTGCTGATATCTGTAGGCTTCTAAAAGCCATAAAAGCACCTGTGCCAATCAGAAGTGGCTCAAGTTGTTAGCTCATTGTCAGATAAGGATTTGCAGTAACAGGTGGTCAACTCATACTTGAAGCATCATTCTATTTCTGTATAAATCTTCTAACGTATCATGCTAACTATATGTATCTTGGGGTGTACTTCTAATCAAATTGTTTCAGTTCTAACAACCCCATAAGTACATGCAATAATCAAGGTCACTGTTACATTAAATCAAGGTCACTGTTACATTAAATCGGAGAATGTCTGCAAATGCTAAGTAATAGCTATTTTTTGGCATTAAGGATGGGTGATCTGAACTTGTTTTACTAAATAGATCAAGAGTGCCATTCAAGGGCTTTCAGTGTTGGAAGTAAGTGTAGAAAATACCAGTTAGGGAAGCATCGATGTAAACTCTTTCCACATATTGAAACAAAGCTTAGATTCAATCACTCACTCATATGACAGCATCAAATTGCATCAACAAAGCATAACAGATTTAACAACATGAGGATCTGACCATAATGTCTATGAATCACAGGCAGCATACAAACATCTTTGTTTCCTAACACCATCTGAAAAAGAAATCAGGTTTTTGTCTCTTGATGGAATATTCAAGAATTGGCGTCAATGCCTTACTGAGCAAATCTATGGCTAGATCCATGACTATTATGAATGGCATTATACCACTTTGGTCACTTTGGACCCTGACCGTTTGGAAAAATTTATCAAATCCAAATTGACTGAACATTTAATTTGTCAAGTTTATCTGTGGATAGACCCTGGGCAGTAGAAAAAAGTATCAAATCCAATTTGACTGTTACAAGTCATAGAGCAATTAGTCCATGCTCTACTTATAGCTTGGGTCTACCTCAACAAACCTAACCAATGATAGGTGGCTCAAGCGGTTAGCTCATTCTAACAAACATAGCTAGTGATAATTTGCTCAGGCAATTAGTGGGCAAGAGGTTTCTAGGTTTCTAGTTCGAATCTATATGTCTTAAGGTGTACTTCTAATTATTCTTTCAGGTTCCAAACAAGCCTAAAGCCAAATAGTTTATGCATACCCCTTTGTGTGAAATGAATGAAATTGTTGAAGCTTGCAAGGACATGGCCCTAACAATAGAGTAACGTTGTTGCCATTGCAAGTATGTAGTGGTATGAAGCGTGTATATGAATGTCAAAGTGGGGAGAACGCTTTACGTGTGCAGAGAATAGCCACTTATGATAAGGGCTTCCATATAACTCCCTCATGATCAGTGACCGATGTTGTGCCTCTTGTATATATTTTAAAAATTGGTATGAATATTTCTGTCTATGGTTAAAACAATATTTCTTTTCCAAAAATATAGAATTCCTGCATTGTGCTAGCCTTTAGCCCATCATTTTGATAGCTGATTTATTGGTGAAGCAAAGTAGAGAGAAATACCAGGAAAATATAATTTTAAGGGTTTATTAAAAGGAAAGAATAATTCATATGTAAACTTGAACATTTCATCTTCAGAATCAAAGCATCAGAACATGTCAATCCTTTAACTTCCAGATGACAATTTGGAAGAAAACAATGAACCCCATGTTGAATGTTATGACAAACAGAAATTTTAGATCATATAATGTCAATGCACACACAGATTATTTCTCCGTAGCAACGTCCTTCTTTGATTGATCCCTGCAAGAAGATTTGTTATATCAAAAATTTAAATATAAAACCTATCATTTAATAAAAGAATTGAACCTTTCAGTAATTAAAATGCATTAAAGATCTAGCTCTTCATTGAGGAAAATGGCAAAAGATAACTCATGTAACCAACCCCATTTTGTTGGGACGAGGCAAAGAAGATTACGAGTAATTAAAATGCAGGGCCTAATATAATGAAACATATTTTATTTAAAAGTGCAACTTTGCAATGGCTAAAACTGAACAGCTGTAATAAAAAACAGTTTACTTCATTTCAGAATCACTGACCACCAATAAAAAGCTACCTTAATACATATACATAGTAAAATGCTTAGCCTGAAAAAAGAAGCATTAAGAAAATGACAATTTTAAATTATTAGAATATTTCACAGAGCAAGGAACAAGCCACTCATTTGTGATCCTATAAAAAAGAATAGAACATACCCACGAGCCGAAGCCCAGCGTGACAACTGATATAACTGCACAACTTCATTTGAGGCATGACATGCTAAAAGAAGATAATTGCGAGGCTGAACCATCCAAGCATATCTCATGAACAAGCCAGAGTATATACACATTGCTGCACATTCAGATAAACATATGAAACCAAAACAAAGTAACTGTGGTGTCAAAAACACCACCACTGGAAATATGAGTAATGAATTTGTGAGAACAAGGATCAGTAACACTAAGAATTATTAAAGAAAAACTGATATGTAAAATTAAATGAACAAGTAGTCTGCTGCATGAATGTTCCCATCATTACAGTTAACATCAATCATTTTCTTCTTTACTCAATAAAATCCCTAGCTAATTCTGAAGTATATCCCTTCACAACATATAGTACACAGAACAGAACTGTTTTTATTACATCCTAGATCCCAGGGACCTGCAGTCATTACTTTTTTATAAATCTCAGCATAACCCATTGAGATTAAACCTGTGAATTGTAAAATACAAACAAGTTAATGCTTGTATATTATGTAGTTTAAAAAATATATCTATAAATAATTAGTACTACCAAAAATTTCAACATCTCATACTCTCATTTGGCTTTGAGGGCCATTTCTTACATATTAATAGTTTTGGGCTTTCATTTTAATTTTTTTCCCACTTAGTGTCCACATTGTCAAACATCAGCTAAAATCAGTTGGCCTTGTTAGGAGATGTGTTTTTTGCTTATACACATTTGGATGCTAGACGTAGCAAACCTGGGCCATTTTGTCTAGTGATGAAGGCATGTTGGTTGCTGAAGGGTAACATTTTCTCATGGCACAGCTAAATTTTGTATATGATCTACCTGCATTTCTTTATTTTAATTCTTAAATACAACCCCAAAGTCTCTATAAAAAGAGAACTTAAATTTTCAACAGTTAATCCACAAGCTCATGTGCCAGACCTAGTGCTCAACACTGAATTTTATAAATGAAAACGTCAGAATCAGTGTGGGTTGGGAATAACTTAGTAAAAAACACATAAGTGGTTAAGCTAATCATGAAATCAGCTTGGAAATATGTGAATAAATATCAATCCTGGTTATTGTTCATTTACAATTCAGCATATCAGTTATTGCATGACATGCTTTCTGCAACAGTTCATTAGCATTTCTGTGTCCTAGCAATGACTGCCATGTCAACATCCTTGTTCAAAGCTCTTACCCTGCCAGGTCATCCTTCCTAACATATATTAGCAATAAATTGAAAGACTACTGAATCATTATTGATTTTTTTAAATTAAAAATACAACGTCAAACAATTGAAACAAGTACTAACACCTTTCATTGAAACAACTGAAATATTAGCAAATGCTTGTCAAACCCCTGAAAAAAGTCCCAAATTTTCCGTAAAAAGAAATATTTTAACTTAAATGGCTTAATCGGGCATCTAATCTCATAATGCTTAAAACTATATAACCAAAGAAAAACTTTAAATCAGCGGCATACTAAAGCACCAAAACGAGTACAACATTTACCTGTCGTCATGTTCCCTGATGTCATGTGAGGCGGTTTCTGCATATCAGCCAAACCCTGCAAACCATGCCATAATCTCATGGTCAATTGCTCGGTTTCCCCATTCGGAAGAATCCAGCAATCCGCAATAACACATTGAAATTTGAAAATATCTAAATTGTTTATTCTTGAAATTATGAAACTGAAACTGAAATTTTATTGCATGAACGGATCTTTTGACAGTAGAAACGTATATCCGATGAGTTTTTAAAACATCCCTAAGAAAATTATATTCCACCAGGGAAAAAAAAACTCAAGACGAAAAAAATAAAATAAGGAGAGAATTCTCACAGCAACTACGGAACCCCAATTGGCGACGGGGCCCCAAAAAATGTGTGGTTTTAGGCCCAACGGGACTGTTCAAGAAAGCTTTAAAAGTTGCTGCCATCTTCTTGCAAATTCTGTTACAAAACGACTGAATCAAATCGCGGAAAAACAGAATATAAACACCAACGAAATGAGATTTTGTTGTAGCACAACAAATTCAGATGGGATCTACCTCCTTTGCTGCAAAAAAACTGTTGCCCTCGTTTACAGTTTATCCGTCAGGATTGGAAGGAAATCAGAACTTCAATCGAATTTAGAAACGCACGCCGACATACCAGATCGGGAATGCAGTATATCTTTTTACCAAATTTATGGGTAAGTACGATACGAATTTTATTTGATTTTTCTGTGCGCTTTCAATTTCTCCGAGTTTTAACATTCAAATGTTCTTGTTTGTTTGTTTTTGAGACGTTAACGCGTGTTTTGTTTGTCTTCTTACTAGGTAAATGGTTTATTAATTTAGTTTATTAATTTTTTTAAAAAGAGTATTTAATTGTATCTGTGCTTGAAACAAGATGCAGTATATCTTTTTACCAATGTCTTGGGTAAGTACGATACAAATTTTATTTGACTTTTTTGTGCACTTTCAATTTCTGCGTTTTATTGAAATTCAAAGTTTTAACATTTAAATGTTTTTGTTTGTTTGTTTTTGAGAGGTTACCGCGTGTTTTGTTTGGAACTAAGAGTTGAAATTAAGAGTCTTATTACTAAGTCAGCAACTTATTGTTTTTTTTAAAAGAGTATTTAATTGTATCTTTGCTTGAAACAAAATGTAGTATATCTTTTTACCACATGTTTAGGTTAAGTACGATACGAATTTTATTTGATTTTTCTATGCACTTTCAATTTCTGCTTTTTATTAAAATTCTGAGTTTTAACATTTAAATGTTTCTATTTGTTTGTTTTTGAGAGCTCCAAGCATGTTTTGTTTAGAACTTGGAATTTTGAAATCAAGAGTCTTATTACTAGGTCAACACCTCATTTTTTTAAAAAAAGAGTATTTAATTGCATCTTTGCTTGAATTACCACACGTTTGGGGCAAGTAAGATACAAATTTTATTTGATTTTTTTTATGCACTTTCAATTTTTGCTTTTTATTAAAATTCGGAGTTTTAACATTTAAATGGTTTTGTTTGTTTGTTTTTGAGAGGTTCAAGCATGTTTTGTTTAGAACTTGGAATTTTGAAATCAAGAGTCTTATTACTAGGTCAACACCTTATTATTTTTTTAAAAAAAGAGTATTTAATTGTATCTTTGCTTGAAAAAGAGTATTTAAAAAAGAGATATAGTCAACATGATACTTTGGAATAATTATATAACAATATAATATAACAGTTCCTTAATTGTGTTTCAAACTAGCAACCTATTACCTAGCAAGAATATGAGCTAACCACTTACGCTATCTATCACTAGCAATTGTACATTATAATATGGGGTGTTGGAACCCACAACTTTTTTTTAACAATATTTACCACTAACATGTATAATCAAATTACAACTTTATAACTCAAACATTCCCCACCAAATTGAACCAATGGAGCTTCCAAATCAAAAGTAATACCTCATTGTTATTTTTGTATGTTATGAGAATAGTATGTTGATGAATAAAAGAGTGCCTCGATGAGGGGTTGGAACCTAAAACAATTTGACTCTAATTTCACCCAAAGACATATAGCCAATATGATACTTTAGAAAAATTAGAGAGGAATATAATGATGCATCAAGTATGATTCAAAGTTGTAATCTATAGTGTATGAATCTTAACAAGAAGTAATCTCAAACAATGCGCTATCAACTTGAGCCACCTTTCATTGGCAAAAAGCATGTAGACAATGCTAGATCAACCAATTAATGTATAATCAAGTTCCATGATTAAAAGAATTACATGTAAAATACGTTGCATAAAATAATAATATAATTTAAAAAAAGATAATCACTTGGAGGCTCAATATTCATCTCTCCAAGTGAGTTCTAGGAGGATCAATAGATGAGTAAAAGCCTAATCTTTTTCAAATGGCTATGCCTAAGATGTGAATTTGGTGGGTAATAGTGCCTGTCAATCATTTCTCCCAAAATGTTCAATAAATATTTTTATGCTACAAACCAAAAACCATTTAACACTTTTCCTCTCAAGTATTCTAGTGGGCAATGTTGAGTTATAAAGTTCTAATTAGACTATATATCTTAGGTGATAAATCCAATTTTTTCGCGACAATGATATCATAGTTATGATATTGTATCTACAATGTCATAGATATGTTATCGTATCTCAATATACATTATCATATAAACGATATCACAAGATGCGTGCTAGCCTATATAAGTAGCACTTAGGTGCACAGATCCATAGTAGATTTGATTGCATAGTAACAAAACTCCTTCACTTTGTTTTCTTGAATTCAATACTTAGCAGTGTGTGCTCGTAGTGTGATGTTTTGTAATTGAACACTATCTTTATTCGAGTGTGATGTCATGGACACATTACATGACTAACAATAAAGATCAAGATTACTCTACATCATTGCAGCAACACTTAGTTTTATTATTTACTATTTTCACAGGTAATGTTTACGATTACTTGCAATTTACTTTTAATGTCGTTAAGTAAAATGAGTACAACTAATCTCGAGCACGTAAGTGTAACTATTTGATTACCTAGTGGTGAGGTACTTAGTAATCCCAATAGTAGTTGCACAAAGTCCGAAGTGTGACTAGAAGATCAGGACAGGTTGCTCATCACTTAGGCAAGTTTAGATTTGTTTTATTGTCACTTAGATTTAGAAACCTTTACTTTCACTTTATGTTTACTAGGAGTCTAATGGCCAATTCAACATCAATATCACATGTGATGAGTGGCGAGGTACCCTACACTCAACCATACTAAACGAGCGTACACGCGCGATCCGGTCGAACTCCGCAGACTAAATGCCTTAACGCCACAAGAAACACTTGGGGTTAATCGTTCGTTGTCTTCCCAGGCTTGCTTGTA
>MNCI01013895.1:240959-289063 GCA_015680685.1 Gnetum montanum | reverse complement strand
AGGGAGTATGCTTTCTTGTGGTAAATAATCACCTCCTTTTTTTTATTCCAATCTTCACTCAAGAAAATAACTTGGCATTTTAATTTACTTTCCAAGAAGGCTTCAACATCAAGATTATTTACCATTGGCTTACTTCTCCAAGAATACCCATTAACTCACAATACTAAACTACAAATTTACAACTAGGGATTGTGCTAATTTTGAACAAAATATTCCAACTGCTCCATGTAATGGCCAAATGTGCCAACACATAGGTAGCAAAAATGTGGAATTCGGTAGATGAATGATGTACAATAGTACTAAAGATTATGGAGGAGAAAGTAGAATAAGCACTCAAAAAAGGTAGAGATAAAAACAAGAAGAAGGAATTTGGACAAAAGGGCAAAGTTGCTTTAGTAGTTGGGTACGTAGAAACTTGCTCTATATATGATAAAGGTTGCACCATGTGCCAATACGAACATCCTAAGGGATGTTGTTCAATCATGGTACATTTGTAAGAAATTGGTGCATACACACTTAACCCACAATTTGGTCAAAAGAAAATGCCCAAATGGTTATCTTATCCTCATGGTAACTACAAACAACAACCTCAACCAACATTTTATCCTAGTGGAGCCATGCCACAACCATAGGAGTAGTACCATTAATAGTGGCAGCAACTACAATCATGGGCCATGCCATTTGTGACACCAGCAGTATCCATATCGATAGCTTGATCCTTATGGATACTATGTCTAGCATCTAGTCTCACCTGATCATGCCAATGTTCAAACCTCATAGTACCATTTAGCAAAATACCATAGATCGACATTGCTAAGGATTGATTCCAACTTATACATGCATCCACCAACATTTGGACCTTCTACTCAATACTTTAGTCCTATGTCACCAGTGCCACCTCCTATTATGCAAGGAAACTTTCCATCACAACCTTAGCCAACAAGTGCTACAAGGGCAATTAATACACATGGAAGGAAGGTTACTTATGAGTCTTAACCCAAGAAATGACCATTCTTAAAAATAAGTCTAGAGAAGACTCAATAGATGGAGAACATGTTTAACTCCACCTCATCCATATCGAGTCCTTTCCAATGAAATAAGCTTCCAACTTTATCAAGTTCAAATGTCACAACTATCATGCTCACACAAACAGTAACCCATTGGATTAAGGCAAGGGCTCTTTCATAGAAAATAACTGATCCAAGAAGTCCCTTGATTATCTCCAAATAGTAGGACAAAAACCATAAAAAGATCTATTAGATTCTGGATTTGGAATAAATTTGATATCTCAAGAAATGTACCAAGCCTAGAACCTCCTACCACTAAAGAAAAGTAACATTTGTTTAGAGCTTGCAGACTAGTCAATCACAATTTCACTTGGATAGGTGGATGATGTGATTACCACCATTAGTGGTTGGTCCTATCCCATTGATTTTCTAGTAATTAATGTGTGGAAAAGTAAGGAAGAGTTTCCAATTATCATGGGAAGAGCTTGGCTTAGAATTGTGGATGCTAAGCTTGGAACTTGTGATTTATCCTTGGAGATTTCCAAGGAAGATGCAGCTAGAATCATACATAGGCGAAGGGTTCCATGTATCACATACAAAAATCACAAGTGCAATCACATGCAAAGAATTTAAGCCATTGAATGGAAAGAGACTAAGGCATGCAATCAATGCATAGAAACAAGTTGTATGCAGAATTGCCTGTATGAAGCAAACACTTAACAAGATGGCACCTAGTGGCTAATTACGAGTGAAGAAACCTAATCTAATAAGTACATGGAACTAGAAGAATAGATCATTAGTACCTACATGGAAAAAATAGATAAGTTGGAATAACTAAGGAAAAGACACTCTTATCCTCAAAATAATTAAGAGGAAGAAATAGACTGTGGACACTTGGAAATCCTAAACACAATGGAACCAAAACCTGTAGAATTGAAAGCCCTACTAGCAAAATTAGAATACACATTTTTGAACAATAAGAAGCTGGTAATTATCAATGCCAACCTAGACATGGAACAAAAAGGGAAGCTACTAGAAGTGCTCAACATATGGCCTACAACATTTGTGTGGTCTTATGATTAGATCACAAGAATTGATCCATGAATTTGCCAACACAAAATCTACACTAATCTTGTAGTCAAACCAAAATATCAACCTCAATAAAGACTTAATCCTAAACTCAAGGAGGTAGTCAAGAAAGAATTGGAAAAGTTGCTAAAGGAAAAATTCATTTATCCAACTGTAGATATTAAATGGGTAAGCCCTTTGGTGATAGTTCCAAAGAAGAAAGGTAAATGGTGCATTTGCATCAACTTTCAGCTATTGAATTTAGCCATGTTTAAGGATCATTTTCCATTGTCATTTGTTAATAAAGTCCTAGACAATTTTAGGACATGAGTACTATAGTTTTCTGGATGGGTATAGTAGATATAATCAAATCTGCATTACACTAGAGGACCAAGAGAAAACCACATTCACTAGTCCATGGGGAACATTTGCTTATAGACAAATGCCTTTTGGTTTTTGTAATGTGCTAACAACCTTCTAGAGACTGATTTTAAGCATCTTCCAAAAGCAGATAGGTAATGGTGTTGAATTTTTCATGGATGATTTCTCCACATATGGGTTGGATCTCAAACAAGCCCTAGACTAATTAGCACAAGTACTTAAAAGATTTGTTGAAACTAATTTGAAGCTTAGTTGGTAGAAGAGCCATATTATGGTTTAGGAAGGCATAGTACTAGGATACACAATCTTCCAAAGTAGTATAGAGGTAGATCCTAAAAAAATTAGAGAGTCAGCCAAAATATCACTCAAAGGCCATAGATAGTAAAAGATGTAAGATCCTTTTGGGCCATAAAGAATACTATAGAAGATTTATTGAAAACTTCTCGAAAATAGCCAAACTACTGGTAGAACTCATAAAGAAGGATGTATCTTTTAAGTGGACTAAATCATGTGAAAAGACATTTGAAATTTTGAAACAGAAGTTAGTTGACACACAAATCCTTCAAGCTTCAGATTGGTCAAGGCCTTTTTATATCATGACTGATGCCTCCAACTATGTACTTGGCACAATATTGACACAACTTAATGATCAAAAGAGACTGTATTACATACACTATGCTAGCAAGAGCATCATCGAATCACAACTCAACTACACAACTGAAAAGGAGTTGAATGTTGTGGTGTATGCGCTTGAAAAATTCAGACATTATGTGCTTAGTTACCTAATCTATGTACACATAGACCATAGTGCCACTCAATTTTTAATGAATAAGCCAATGATTAGTCCTAGAGTGATAAAATGCCTTATGATTCTTCAAGAGTTTGACATTACAATGATTGATAAAAAAGAACAAAAAATGTTGTAGCTGCTCATTTATCAAGGTTAAAATGGGATGCAAAAAATTGAGTAGAACCCTTATCAGACCAATTTCTTGATGAGGACCTCTTCACTATAACAACAAAGGCTGTAAATTCAATAGAAAAACCATGGATTGCAAAGTACCTAACGTATCTCATCACACAAGAGCTTCTTATTGAATGGAATAGAAAACAACATGAACAATTCCTTCACAAAGATAAACAATATATGGACATAAATGGTAGCTTGTACAAAATTTGTGCAGATGGGCTTGTTAGATGGTGTGTACTTGCTTGTGACTAGTAAAGAATGTTACAAGATGCTCATGAAGGTCCATGTGGTGGCCACTATGAAAGGCATAGAATAGCACTTAAATTTCTGATCATAGGCTACTTTTGGCCTACTCTATTCAGAGATGCCCACACTTTTGCCTAATCATGTGAACATTGTCAAAGAGATGGAGGAATTACAGCCAAATATGAAGGGCCACAACACTAGATATAGTTTCTTGAGCCTTTTGATATTTGGGGAATTAATTTTTTGAGGTCCATTCAACCGATGTTAAATGGGAAAGCATCCATTATTTTGACTATGGATTATTGCACAAAGTGGGCAAAGGTAGCAGTAGTAAAGAATTGTACAACAAAAATAGCTACCAAGATTTTCCAACAACATGTGGTAAACTAATTTGGAGTACCTAGAATGCTAATATTAGATAATGAGACCAAATTCACCAATGTTACCTTTAAGAAACTCATGTAACAACTTGGGGTTAACTATAAATTAACACCATATCATCCCCAAGCAAATGGTCAAGCTAAAGTTACTAATTGCAAATTACTAGAATACTCACTAGAATGATTAGTAGGTTTAGACAATGATTGGAGTGATAAATTAAACCATGCTCTATGGGCCTATAGAACATCATGAAAATTACCTATAGGGTACACCCCATATGAGTTAGTCTATGGAAAGTTGACACTTCCAATCCAGGCAAAGCTTTACACTCTAGCTACTGCTAGTGAACTTGACCTTAATTTGAGTTTAGTACAAAAGGAATGTCTAATGAATCTGAATCTCTTAGATGAAAATAGAAAAGTATAACTATGGGTAGTGAAGTCCACAAGCACCACTCCAAGATTAGGCACAATTCATGGATAAGAAATGTAAACATACAACCAAGCAACAAGGTCCTTTATTACAATCCTAGCCATTTACGCCAAAAGGCTAAATCTCAAACACTTTGGAAGGGACCATACATAGTACATGCCACTTATTCATCTGGTGCTTTACATATTCATCACCAATCTAATCCACACAAGCTCATCCTTGTCAATATCCAACAAGTCAAACCATACTATGAGTTCTCAAAGGAAACTACCCAACCTACTCACCAGTCTTCCACTTGTTCTATTTTCATTTTCCTGATCTTCATAATAGTTGTGGGGGTGTCCATTTATAACTATAGGTACCTTATTTATTTTTTCTATTTTTTGTTTTACAATTCTATTCTTTTTTCACATTCTTCTACATTTTTCTCATTCTTTTATACTTTCTCATTTCTTCAATGTTTCATATTCTTTAATAGTTTTCAATTCTTTAATATTCTTTATTCTTTATACTTTTTTATAATTTCTACCATCTTTCCCATTTATTTTATACTTTGTTTCAAATCATTTGTAAATAATTTTTGATCATTAATAAAACACATTTAAATAAAGGCAAGATGAAGTCAAATAAGGTGAAAATTTCTCTATGAAATCAAGTCATAAGATATTGATTATTTGCACAGGGAGCCCACATCATCCATCCATCCATTCAAATAATAAGAGGTTCTTACCATGGCCATAATGATATTCTTTCCATCAACACACTAAAAATAAACTTGTGATCATTATGCATGAACTAAAAGTGAAGAACCAAGGAGGAATGAAAAGGGTGTGACATCAAGCAGACTTGTGGATTCTTTTTGGATTATTATTGTAAGTTCTATTGTGTTACTAATGTTGTATTATATCCTTGTAGATCTACTGAAAAATTGGAGTAAAATAAGTGCTACCTTAAAAAGGGTTGACACAAATAATAAATGAAAGGCACAAAGTAAGTTTCTGGGGTTCCCATTAGAAAGACATGTTACTCATGCTTGAAGGTAGGCAACTTTTCAGAAATGTAAAAATAAAAACAAAGTGCCATGAATAAAATTCTCCCTTGGAAACTACGCCAAGTGACAATACTCCTTGTAACATTGATAGTCTAACAATTATAATTCCATGAGATGACACAATGCGATGTCACTGGATTATGGTATGGACTTGGGTTGAATCTTGGATAGAAAGGCTAATGATTAATCTAACCACAAATAAAACACAAGAATTCATGATTCCTATGGTAAGACACCTCACGTCCCAATTTCTGCAATCCCTTCTAAACCCATTTCATCTCACTATTTGAATAATCAAAACTTATGATTTTATGTAACATAGAGTTATTTTTTCAATTTGGTGGTATTGATATGTATGTCTTCCTAAATAGGTTTGCATTACATTCAACTTCTTAAGTTCCTAATGACACTTTTAGGTGTAGTTATACAAGGGCATTAAGGGCTGGAGTCTACTTTGGGGAGGGCCCATGTATAATTGTTGTATCTAATACTTGCCAAGCGCTTCCACATCATCTTGAGCCTTTCAATTTCAATAAATAATAATAAGTACTTTCCATATCATTCACATTATTTGTTATAATGACATAACAATGTTGTCTTTCTCATCCATTCCATCAATACCTCATATACTTTCATTACTCAAGATTCCTTAATCATAGAATTTCAACGCTTATTTTTCATAACTGAAGCATCATCTCCATATCAAGACCCTTTCAACATGATGCATATCTTCCAACTATCCTATAGGACTCAATGTTTTTAGGAAAAACATTCAAAAATTTTTATTTTTCTATGTTGACATGGCATCCATGATATTGCAGGCACCTACGATATCACACACATAAAACCTATATATAGCATGGGGGAGATAGAAAAATTTTTCATTTTTGAATTTCATAAGAAGAAAGTTGTTGCCAATTTTTATTTGTATCTAATAGCTTTAACACTCCAACTTATAACACCCATAACTTGCTCAATACTGTCCTAATTTGCATGATCTTGGAGTAATTACCTTAGTCATGGGGGTGGGGGGTGCAGGTGGGGCCGTAGGGATGGATGGGTGCTAGTAAGGAAAATTTTAGTCAATTTTTTTGAAATTGCTAACAACTGGAAGGTATTATAGGAGTATGTCTAAGGAAACATATTATGAATTTTTTAAAAGTAAATCATTCATGTTAAGGCCAAAATAACTTTAGGAAGACTTCTAGTTGATCATGCCACTCATTTAAAGTACTAATGAGGTTATTATTGAACATTTTATAACTCTACAATCATAATGAATTAAGAACTTGATATGAGTAAGGGTATGAGTAAGGTATCAAAGTGTTACTCATTGATGAGAACACTCTAGTAATTCAAAATCCTTGATTGATTGTAGATGGTCCTAAAAAGAGGAGCACAAGGAGAACTTCCATGATCATCAAGTAAAAGATCACAACGTTGTGGAAGAGGACAATGGAACGAGCAAAATCTACAAGTAGAACAAGCATAGCAAAAAGCACAATCCTTCTACATTCATCAACAAACTCTTGCTATAGAGAAATCTACTTAAGTAGAAGTGAATGTTCCACTAGTGCCCATCTAGGGATAGCAACTCACAGTATCACCTGAATGCCTTTAGGCTATTTAGGAAAAATCCATCATGTCAATAGGAATTGTGGAAGTTAACTTTGGTTCATTTTTGGAATTTTCTCTAGAAGGCGTTAGGACCCAACTTCAATCATTCCCTTTGTGGCCTACTCTGACATATAATGAAGAGCGGTATCTAGTAGAAACACTCTAGTTTTGGCAAAATTGAGAAGTTGATGCTATAGTTAAAATTGAAGGAATCTTAGTATCTTACTCAGTGAAGGTAATCACAAAGGTATTGAATGTGCCCAATTAAGGAGCAAATGTGACACAAATATCAACCAGATTTGACATAGATGCCAAGAAGTTATCATTGTAGTGAGTGTATGGCAAGGAAGATAAAGAATATAGTGAATTGACTGCAAAAGAAAAGATCTATTTTAAAATTGGCACTTATCACTTATTTTCTACCAAGAGATTAAATCAAATACTTACATATGCAACTAGAGGGAGTGCAATATTAATGGGAATATTTAATGCAAACATCACTCACCTCTACTTCATAGAAATTGAAAGGTGGTTCAAGGAGAAGAAGGTATGGAAGTTAACACTTTCATTCCCTTATCTTACTTGAAAGTTATGTAAACAAGTTGGCATCCTAGGATATACAATTGATGCATTAAGAAAGACACAAAATGCTTCCTATGTTGAAATTCTCAAGCCAGTGCCTCCCAAACAGGGCCAATTAGAAGAACGACCAATCACTAAGGAGACTACCCAAACCATAGGGCAATAGTAGTATCAATTACAAGTTCCATCACCACCGCTACAAGATTATAGGCCTTCAATGAGTCATTTGCAACAAATTGTAGAAATTATCAATTGGGAAAGTAGAGAAGAGGCCAATCTATTCAAAATCATTCATGATGTAGTCAGACGAATCATTTCAGTCAATCCTACTAGTGGATACATGTCGTTGTAGTTAGGATTAGAGGCCTAGTGGTCACAATAGATTTCTAGAAATGATGGATCATTCCAAGTGGTGCTTTAATTAGGAGAAGGAGCCATAGTTGTGGTCATGCAGTACCATGATGTAGTGGGAGTTGTAGAAGTGATCACAGATCACATCAAAGAATCATTTAATATACCTATTGTGCCACTAGCTAATATTTTTGGAACCAAAGATGCTCAAATGATAGTTGGTACCTCTAGAACATGAAGATGTGTTAGATAGATTGTTGTTGATAGGATAAGTTATGATAAATCTCTTTGATATTCCTAATGATGTTACTACAACATAGTTTGAATTAATTGCCACCAAAGCATAATTAATCATGGCTGAAACAAAGGTAGAGCATGTTGAGAATTAACTTTGTCGATTACAAGAAGAGTTTGTAGCCTTGAGAGTAGAAAGAAGAGATCCAACTCAGTTCATAGCACTAGATTAGATAACACAATTTAGAACATCCAACTCAGTTCATAGGACCACATCAGATAGCACACTTTAGAACTAAGTAGATCAATTTCCTTCTTAAGAATAATAAAGACATAGTAGATTGGAAAGAAAAGGCAGTATGGAATACTTCTATAGTTGAAGCCCAATCATATGCCCATGCCAAATCACTTGCTACCTTACTGGAAGAAAATAAATAAATCGTTGCAAACAACATGAGGCTAACTATAGTAGAAATGTAGAAAAACACTCTAGAAGAAAGTATCAATTAGTTGAGAGAGCAACTGATGAGAATTAACCAAGATATGAGCCATCTGACAAAAGAAAATAGAACCCTCTTTATGGAGGAGGTACACATCATTAGACAAAAATTAGCTATCAAAATTAGTGTGTGGCAAAATGAGGCTAAGAAATATAAAAGGCTTAAAGAACACTTTCAATACTAAGTGGACATGTATAAATAGGTAAATGAGAAAGAGATCGAGGTGGTAAAGGTCGTAATCCATTCTATTGTAGCACAAAATCCTTATTGGCAACTCATCCTAGATAACTTGGCCTAGACCTATCAAGCAAAAGTGAAAAATAAGGACCTGCAGATAGAAGACTTAAAAGAATGCATGGTGTTAACAAAGCCTTGCTATGCTAATTTGTCCATGTTAACAACAGGAAGGCCTAGAAATGAGCAAAAACAACAAGTAGTAGCCACCTATGCCTTATATGAGAAGGAGTTTGTAGATAGAAAAGATGCTCTACAAAAACTTCAAGTAGCAAACTCAGAACTAGAACTAGTTAAGGCTAGCTACCAAGGGCAAAATGATGCAGTAGCAAATTTGGCCAAAGTACCATGAACTCAAAGAAAAGGCTAGAGCTTTTCAAGAAGAGAGACAATAGTTTGCAGCATGGTATGTTAAAGCCAATCAAATGTTTCCACAACTACCATGTTCATGGAACATACCAAATCCATTAGAATTTTGTTCATTAGCATGAATAGTTCACAATCCAAGAGTGAAAGAATAGAAGTTGCAGGTGCTCCCAAACAAATACCAATTTAAGAAGCTTGATGATAAGGTAAAGAAACCTATGCAAGAGCCACCTCATCCTAGAATAACATAAGGCTACACTTAACCTCACCAGATTTTGTTTTTCATTTTTTGTTAAAATATACATGCCATATGTTCATTTTTGTAAACCACACTACAACACTAGAGAGTCATGTGTATAGAAGTTAGTGTCATGTAAATCTACCTCCCAATTTTGTAAGAAACTCTATCCTCATTTCGTTTTAACTTAAGGATGAGTTTTCAGTCAATCATGAGTGTATGATAAATCCAATTTTTTCATGACAATGATATCATAGTTACGATATCATATCTATAATGTTGTAGATATGTTATTATATCTTACCATACATTATCATATAAATGATATTGTGAGGTGTGTGCCAAGCTATATAAGTAGCACTTCGACGCACGAATCCTTAATAGATTTGACAACACATTAACAAAAATCTTTCAATTTGTTTTCTTGAATTCAGTACTTAGCTGTGTGTGCCTACATTGTGATTTTTTGTAATTGAAAAAAATATTTATTCAAGTGTGATGAGTCATGTTTTGTAGTGCCCTAATATTGGGTATCTGATATCAGGGTGTAACCTCTGATGTCGAGCATCCAATATCACCCCTTCTATGCCAGCCTATAAATACCACACTTGGATGCATGGTTAGGGAGATCTTTTCATAGATTTTAGAAGTACACATAGAGAAGTTTTATTTTCTAGTGCATGCCTATAATGTCATGTTAAGTAATTGTATGACATCCTTATTCGAGTGTAACGTACTTGGATGTGTTACATGATTGACAATAAAGATCAAGATTACTTTCATCATTACAATATCCACTTAGATTTATTATTGCTTTTAATTACTTAAATGTTTTCTATTTTCCTTAGTTAATATTATCATTTATTGTTCTTTATTATTCTATCATTAAGTAGAATGAGTATGACTAATTGCAAGCACTTAAGTGTAATTACTTGGTAACCCAGAAGTGTATCATTTGATATGCCTAATAACAGTATGCTTGGTAATCCCTGTGGTAGTTACACAAAGTCCAAGGTGTATATGAATGGTTAGGAATAGATGTTCATTGCACTTAGGCTAGTTTAGAGTTTACTTTTCATTGTTAATTAGTTTAAGTAATTACTTTCTTTCTTATCATTAGAAGTAGCTTAAGGCCAAACAACATAAATTATCATATGCCTCACTCTGGACTAAAACATACATGACAAAGTTACCACTAGTCTAAGTGGGAAGACAGTGAGCTACGATCAAGGCATTATGATCTAGATGCCACAACTTGTCCTATCCATGGAATTTGACCAAATCATGCATGAATGCTTGTGGTTCATATGGTTGGGTGTAGGGGCACCTTACTGCTCATCATTGGCTCCATTGCTAGGGATGGTGCTAGTTATTTAGATTAGTTATATTATACATGATTGATGTAAATGCATTCATGATTTATCTTTTAAACAATATTAAATCACACACACCATAAACCAACAACAATGCCTCTTTCACAATGAAGCGATAATGTATTATATAGCGAAAATATTCATTGGAGAAGTAACAGGATATATGTTGAAGAAAATTGGAGTGACTAACCTTGTACAGGGATTTCATATATTCATGATCACCTTGATGACACTCAAGGACTACATTCACCTAAGGTAGACAACCATAGAGTAGATGAAGTAAGTCTTGGACTAGGGATGGCCTCAAGGCATAGGACCTCCTCTAAACCTAGACAAGAAAAATCAAAGGACCAAAGGGAGAACTATAGAAGCCATGGTGATTCTCCTATCTCTTCATCTTTCTCTTCCTCTTGAAAATCTAGTTCTGATAAAGATGAATGTAGGTATAGAGACTAAGCTCATAATTGATGTTAAAATAAACATAGGAATCAAAATCACGGGAAAAATCAAAGGTGTCAAAATGAACATAGACAAAATCATCACAATTAAATGACTAGAAATAGAAATTTTTATCACAACATGTCTAATGATGATGATCATAGAGGTAGTTAAGATACCCCACAGGCATCTCAGGGAAAGTCACCTTACAAGGCTTGATATGAATAATATTCCTAAATTCATAGGAGGTCATGATTTAGATCCACAACATCATTTACAAGCCTTCCATGATGCTTATGCCTTAGACAACATTGAAAGTGGATGGTAAAAGCTTAAGCTCTTTCCTAGGATACTAATTGATGAAGTTGAAGTGTGGTATAGAACATTGAAACCAAATTCAATCCGATAGTGGTCCACCATGCTAGAACTCTTCAACAAGAAATACCAAACATATATGAGGGTGTTCAAACTAAGGAGACAGATCCAAGGATGGAGACAAGAACAACGTAGACCCTTGGATATGGCCTTAGATAGATATTATTATCTATTGAACAAATGCTCAAGTCATGATTTCTTTGAGGAAGAGAAACTTTTCCACATCATAGATGGACTTCATAATGAAATGAGGGAGACACTTGGGATGTATGCTCAAGGTCTATTATATAGGTTGCAAACCCATTAGATCCCAAAACTAATCAAGTGTGTGGCAAAAGAAGAAGGAGAGTTATGCAAATGGGAGAATGTTGAAAAATATCATTAGGATCCAACTCTTCAAAAGAAGAAGCTCCACATCTATGGTAAAGAGAAAGAGGTAGCTCTTGATAAGGTGATTTCTCAACAAATCTTGTTGATATAGAAGTCTATTGACAAACTTGAAGAAAAGTTTGATAGGATGTCAAAGTCAATAAATGAGAAAGTTACAAATTTCGTAGAAACCGTAAAGGAGAAAGTAACACAAAATAAATTAAGAGAACACAATAAGTGAAGAAAGAAGAACTAAGAAACAACTAGGAACACTTATCAGCAAATAGGGAAAATGGCTAAAGAAAACGACGCTATAGGCTCAACCACAAATAAAGTTGACAAATGTGACATTTGCATATATGCACACTCAAAGGGCCATTGCCCAATCATGTTGCATCTACATTTGTATTAGGCTTTTGCATTAAATTCCAAGTTTGTATAGAAGCACAAGCCTAGAAATTTACCTTTTACAGAAGGTAAATATAGATAGTCATACACCCAATCGTACTATCCTAAGGGGACTTCTCACCACCCTCAACACTATCATCAATCGTAGTGGAAAAAACCACAATCATGGGAAGGACCATCACCAAACCATCCCTACCCTAACTGCCAATCGAACTTGTAAAGATATTATGTTCAACAACCTATTTTTCCAACTAGTTCTACAACCTCTACTTCAAATCGCTACTATCACTCTCTTGAGTATCATCAACCCATGACATCTCCTAAAGGATCACCACCTCACATCTCTTACTCTCCATCATATCCTCGATATTCTCATGCTCCACCCCATCACATGTCACTGCTAGCAACACAAAAAGGTTCAACACTACAACATCAACAAAAGAATGCTACTTATGCTGTGAATGTGCATAGCCATGATAATGCTAGTAGGTTCCCACCTCAATCTCAGAAACATCCTTTCTTTAGGACAGCTCCCATGCATAAGCATAACACTCATGGACCTACCACATCATCCACACTAGCACAATGACAATCTAGTTCAATGCCTTCCCTTTCACAACCAATGTCCTTTGATCCTATGCAAGGGTCACTATCCATCATTATTCCAACACCTAATAGAAGTAATGAATCTAGCATTGTTGAGAGACAAATGAATCTATGCATACCTAATCATGATAAAGGATGTAGTTGTGGGCTAGACATCCATAAACTTCACACAACTCATACTCTGACTCACCATATGTTTAACAACAAAGTATATGCACAACAATCTATCTACATAGCCACCAATAAACTAACAGACATCCAATGGCTTGAAAATGAAAGATTAATGTCATTTCACAAATGCATGGAGCCTTTCTATCTACTTATTAACTCTTGTCATGGTCAAATGCTTAGTCATGGGGGACATGCCCCATCCTAAACTTCAGAATTCATAGTTGTTTTTCATCTTTTTATTTTACAATTTTTTATCATTTTCCATTTCTTAATACAAATTTTTCCTATTCTTTCCAACTTTTTTTACATTTTTTTGAATTCACTTTGTCAGTAATCTTGCTTGTGAATAAAATGATCTTATGTAGCCCATTGAGGTGAGGTTTTGTCTATGTTGTCAAGTCATGAGGAACTAATTATTTAGATAGTGAGGCCACACCATCCATCAATCCATCCTAGTAATAAAAGGTTCTTACCATGGTCATAATGATATTCTTTTTCATCACCAAAACTAAGAATAAACTCATAATCATGATGCCTAGATAGAAAAGTAAAGAACCAAGCAAGAATGTGAAGGGTGTGACATCAAAGGAATTTGTGGAATCTCTTTGACCACTTCTGTATGTTCTATCACATTCTCAAGGCTGTAATTATATCCTTGTAGATCTAATGAAAAATGGGAGTAAGAGTAAATACATGTTGCCTTACCATGTCACTAGAAAGACATGTGACCCATGCCTGAAGGTAGTCCTTTGGTAAGGTTAACATAGATGAAAATAAAATAAAAGGGCACTAAATAACTTTCTAGGGGTTCCACTATAAAGACATGTTACCCATGCCTAAAGGTTGGTGACTTCTCAAAACTCAAAGAAAAAATAAGAGTGCCATGAATAAACTTCTCCCTTGGACAAAACGCCAAGTGATGCTACTCCTTGCAATGGTGATGTCTTATGGTTGTCAATCGAAGAGATGAAACAATGCAATGTCATTGGAACATGATATGGACTTGGTTTGAATCTTGGAAAGAAGGTTTAATGATTACTTTAACCATTAATAACACACAAGGATTCATTATGCCTATGGTAAGACATCTCACCTTCCAATTTTTGCAATCCTTTTTTAACATCCATCTCATCTCATTGTCTGTATGATCATAACTTGTGGTTTTGTGTAACATAGAGTTGTTTTCTCAAACTGGTGGTTTTAACATATGTGTTTTTTTCAACAAGTATGCATTGCATTCAACCCCTTTTATGCCTATGGACATTTTTAGGTGTGGTTATATAAGGGCATTAAGGCTAGAGCCTGCTTTAGGGAGGACCCACTTGTATGACTTTTGCAACTTTTACTTGTCCAACATAATTGCATCATCTTAAACCTTCCAAATTCACAAATGTTAAACTCAAACCTTCCCTTATCATCTAATCAGTCCATTATATACCCCTTTTCTTACATCTTCCAAAGCTTTTAATGCTTACGATTCCATCTTCTAACAAGTACTGGTGCCTAAATATAAATTCTCACTTACCTCAGAACCTTGGATTTTACATGAAACCTTCCAACCAATCGTAGAGCTTTATTTTCCATGCTGAAGTCCTCATAAAATTGAAAATGAGAAAACCCTGATATCAAGTTAGAATCAACATCAGATACCCAATATCAGGTCCATAAAAACTATATATAGGATCCCACAATATTAAAAAAATTCATTCTCATCATTTGAAGCTAGGGAAGTTTTTGAATTTTTCTCTTGCAACTAAGAGCTCTACACAATCAACTTCCACTTGCAATTTTTTGCTTCATACCACTTTGATTTTTGTGGTTTTTGAACCTATTTGAACTCAGAGTGTTCAATTTAGTTGGGGGAGGGTGCGTGCATGGAAAAATTATGCTAATTTTTCAGAATTTTCTATCACTTGTAAGGTATTATTAGGGTAAGAATGTTAAAAATCTTAAGTGTTTTAATGAATAATTGATGGGTCATGGTTGGCTGCATCTATGTGGCCCTATTGACACAGCCACATGGATGCATTCTTTGTTGCGTCGATGTGCCCCATCGATGTAGGGTCCATTTTTTGCTATAAATACGTGCTCACTAGCCACATTTATGGAATACGATTCATGGTAGTAGCAGACCTCTTGTAGTTTGTCTATTTGAAAGTTAGAATATTTTTCCTTAGTGCTTGTAGTAGGAGTCATTAAGTGTATGAATCTTTATTCAAGCATTATTGTACCTGAGCATGACAATGTGTATAGTAATAAAGACAAGCTTCTTAATAAACCTTGTAGCATTCTAGATAGTTTAGACATTGATTCATGCATTTAATGTTTTCAATTATTTATTCAATGTTTTCTAGTAACTAAGCTAAAGAGGTAATTAAGCAAGATAAGCTAAATAGATTAATTACATAAGTATGACCACTTCGAGTGTAACACGCATTCACTTGGTAATCCCAGTAGCATTATTGCTTGGTACGCCTAGTAGCATAGTGTTTGGTAACCTAATAGTGGATACATGGGTTTAGGACATGTGTGAAAAGTGGGACTAGATGCTTATGTTAGGACTAGTTAATTAGTTAAATTAAATTAGTTAATCCAATTACTTTATCTCTCTTTATATACCAAAACCATAAAACATAAAATGATAACAATCATATGCCTCGATTATAGTTAACCATACCTTTGTACTTTACAAGTTTAATTGTAAAGACAACGAATGATCTCAAGGCAAGATTCACTTCCTAGAAGACTAGTGCACCAGAAACTATAAAGTCCATGGAATTCGACTGCATCACATGTGAACACTTTGTGATTTGTATGGTTGGGCATATGGGTACCTCGTTACTCATAATTGGTGCTATTGTCGAGGACTATGTTTGTTGAAATATGCGCTATCTAGGTTTAGTAAACATTATTAATGTCATTGAACACACCCAAGGTCAACATCACTCTTGAATGACATCTAATTAAAAAAGTAAATTGATTATTTTATTTTTTGCAAAATGTCTTCTTTTCACATGCATGAAGATGTCAAACCATTGGTTCCACAAGAGTGCAAAGTGGTATATACTCATCTAGATGAGTATGTATTGGATGTTACCTTCATCCTACATCAAGATGAATAATTGCAATGGCATGATATGGAGGGCAACTTTGTATTGCCCCCTAATCGATTTGTGTCAGGGATGCTCTTTCAAACTCTTAAAAAGTTGGTCATTCTAGATCTTCATGAGGAATACGTTGTGAATGGTTATGACACTCGAGACTATAGTCCCACTAACACATAACGTAGGAGAGATCGACATCAGGAGAAGCACCATGAGTTTACAAAGCGAAAGCACTTTAGTAACCCTATGTACCAAGATGATAATGAGGATCCTCTCCCTGTGGATTTCCAACATGAAGACTCTCCACCCCCTGATATTGGTGATGAGGGTGTGACTCTGAACTTGTGATCCACTATTCATAAACCAGGTTTAGGAATAAGTAACAGTAGAGGCAAGCACTCATGTAAACATCACAATGGTAAGGGATCTAAGGATGGTGGTTGTAATGAGCAAAGAGGTGATGATGGACATTGTAGTGGCAGTGGTAGTTCACCTTCCTCTTCATCCTCTTCATTTGATTTAGAACATTCCTCTTCATCTACTAGTTCTCACAGAAGCTTCCATAGAAATAATTGTGATAAAGGTGATTAACAAAACAACAATGACTGTAGAACCTGCCAAGAACATCATGGTAATAGAAAACATCATTGAAGACAATGTAATAATGATGATGATGAACCTCTATTGGCTACTCAAAGCATGCTTAACATTGCACAGGTAGTAAATATTCTAGCTAGGCATGTGAAGGATAGTTGGATCAAGCTCTTAGATATGAACAATATCCCAATATTTGAGGGGGGATACAATTCTGATACCTAAACACATCTACAAGCTTTTCATGATGCCTATGCCTTGCAAAACATTGAAAATTATTGGCAAAAACTCAAGCTATTCCCTAGGATACTCATTAACAAAGTTGAAAGTTGGTACTAATCCTTGCAGCTAGAATCTATCCACTAATGGGTACAATGCGTAAGCTATTTAATGACAAATACCAAACGTACTCTAGAGTGTCCAACCTAAGAAGGCAAATCCAAGGTTGGAGATAGGGAACATAAGAACCCTTGGATGCCACCATGGCTAGATATTATTCTCTCTTACATCGATGCCTTGCCATGATTATTCTCAAAGGGAACAAATTTGCCACATCATAGATGGGCTCAGAGTAGAAACCAAAACAACTCTTGGGGTTTATGCCCAAGGGAGACTTTTTGAATTAAGAGCTCATCAGATCAAAAGACTTATAGAGCATGTAGTAAAAGAAGAAGGTGAGTTGCAAAAAATGAAAAGTGTAGAAGAGTATAATAGGGATCCTTCCATTAAGAAAAAGGGAGGTCCAATTCTATGATGAGGAGGATGCACCACTTGACGAGGTGGTAAATAGAAAAACCTTACCTATATAAAAATCTATTTCTGTTATTTCAGGAAATTTTGAAAAATTATGAGATTCTTTGGATGAGAAATTACAAATTGCTATGAAAATTATAGAAGCATCCAAAGAACAAAATAGTGATCATGAACACATGAGACAAAAAGAAGCTGAATGTGCCTACCAGAGAGGTAAGGGCAAGGCTACCATAGTAGAAAAAGTTGTGGAAACTGACTCTAATGATGATATTCGTTGTGACATCTGTCAATATAAACATCCAAAGGGATGTTGCCTTGTGGTGTCACACTTACAAGAGTCTAGGATGTATGCATTGAATTTGCAACTAGTAAGGAGGAAAGCACCCAGATGATTGCCCTATCCTCAAGGTAATCTAAGGTAGTTCCACTAGCACCAACAAGCTTATTATCCAAGTGGAGCTCCACCACAATCATATGAGCAATACTAATAATGGCATTAACAACAATCATGGAGAATGTCATTGCTAAGGCAGAAATACCCTTATAGGCAACTAGATTCATATAGGTACTTTGTTTAGCAACCTATCTCTCCATGAAGTTTTGCTAGCCATGCCTCATTTTAGCATCACTAGTACCCCCTAAGTACCACTAAACACATTTACCATTTACTCGAGGGGATCACCCATATCCCTACCACCCTCTACATTCATTTGTACACATCCCTTTGGCCTCAACCCATTTACTTCCTACTCTGTCCATGTAGGGTGAAATTCCCCCATAGCTATAACAATAAAATGCTACAAGGGCTTTGAATTTACAACTAGCCTTCCAACTAATTGATTTGAACAACCATTTTTCCAACTTAACATTCCTTCCAAACCCTCACAACCTAATACAGATGCTTGCCTTGCACCTCCAGTATCCTCATCATTTGCATCAAATAGATTTGAGTGCCCTTCAAACCAAATGCTACCTCGGATTCACACTGTGATGTTGACTCATGTTTTTTTTATTGGATCAAGTCTATCAACCTCCCCATGAAAAGATCTAACCTAAGGAGTCCTCTCATTTACTTACAGATCATTGGACATAAGCCATGCAAGGATCTTCTTGAGTCTAGTTTTGAAGTAAATCTCATTTCCCATGACATGTATAATGCCTAGAACCTACAACCTCTCAAGAAAAGCAACATCCATTTAGAATTGGTAGACCAATCAATCACTATCCTTTTGGGATTAGTGGAAGACATTATAACCATAGTTAGTGAGTGGCCCTATCCTACTGATTTATTTGTGATCAAGGTTGAGAACTACAAAGGTGACTTCTCCATTATTATGGAAAGGGCTTGGTTAAGCATGATTTATGCATGTATGGGCATAAGAGATATCTCCTTGGAAATCTCCAAGGAAAATGAATTTGGATGTTTAAAGAAGAAACATATTCCATGCATCATGTATAATGATAATGGATGCAATTGTGTGCAAAAGACTTGGTCCATCAAAAGTACATACATTAAAGCATATAATCAATGTGCACAAGAAATATATATTCAAAGGTGTCTATACATAGCAACCACAAAATAGGAGGGCACCTAGTGGTTGACAGCTGATTCAAATAGTAGCACATTATGCATGGAACCAATTGAGAGCCTAACATTTTCTTATGTTCAAAGCATGGATGAACTTGAGCAAGTTCCTCACTAACTCTTCAATGATGAAGATGATGATACCTATTTGGAAGAATTTGAAATTCATGATAATTTCATGTAGGAGCCCTTAGAGTTAAAAACTCTACCAACCAGCATGGAGTATACATTCTTAAACAATGGTAAGCCAATCATAATTAATGCCAAACTTCCTCTTGAACAAAAAGAAAAGTTGTTAAAGGTGATTAACAAGTGACCAACAACCTTTGCTTGGTCATATCACAAGTTGACTAGAATCGATCCACATATATGGTAGCATCACATTTACACTGACTAGGCCATGAAGCTAAGAAGATAGCTGTAGAGATGGCTGAACCCCAAATTGAAGCAGATCATTAAGGAAGAAATAGAGCAACTCCTCAAGGTAGGGTTCATCTATTCCATCATAGATAGTGAGTGGGTTAGTCCACTCATAGTTGTGCCAAAGAAAGATGGCAAGTGGTGGGTTTGTATTAACTTCAAGCTATTGAACATGGCAACATTTCAAGATCATTTTCCATTGCCATTTGTGGATCAAGTGTTGGAAACCATCTCCAAGCATTGTTATTATAGCTTCTTGGATGGTTATAGTTGCTATAACAAAATCCAAATTGTGCTAGAAAATTAGTCCAAGATAACATTCACATGTCCCTGGGGAACTTTTGCATATTGTAAGATGCCATTTAGCCTATGCAATTCCCCTACAATATTTCAATGCTTAGTCCTTAGCATCTTTCACAAATAGACTGGTAGTGGTGTGGAAGTCTTCATAGATGACTTCTCTACCTATGGAGCTATGTTTGAGCAAGCCTTAGACCAAATTAAGCAAGTACTAAAAATATGTGTGAAAACAAATCTATAGCACAACCATCAAAAGAGTCATGTCATGATCCAAGAAGGCATTGTATTGGGGCACTGAATTTTACAAGAAGGGATTGAGGTAGACTTGAAGAAGATAAGGATCATCCAAGGAATAACATCCCAACTAGAGACAGTTAAAGATGTTTGATCATTCCTTGAACACATTGGCTACTACTAGTAATTCATAGAGAATTTCTCTAAGATCGCAAAGCCATTGGTCAAGCTTATGAAGAAAGATGCTTCATTCATCTGGACCAAGGATTGAGAACATGCATTCCAATAGTTGAAGGAAAAATTTGTAGAGACTCCAATTCTATGGGCACCAAACTAATTCAAATCATTGCACACAATAATGGATGTATCTAATTATGCTTTAGGAGCTATGCTTATCTAGTTGAACGATAAAAAACCTCCATATTACATCCATTGCATGAGCTAAAGCATTGTAGGTGCACAAATAAATTACACCATCATGGAGAAAGAATTAATGGCATTAGTGTATGCTCTTAAAAAATTCATGCACTATGTGCTTGGTTATAAAGTATTTGTCAACACAGACCACAGTTTCATCTACTTCTTGATGAACAATCCAACAGTGAGCCCCATATCATATGTGGCTCATGATCTTGCAAGAATTTGATCTTACAATGATAGATCAAAAAGGGACTAACAATGTGATCGCTAACTGCCTCTCTCGATTAAGATGGGATAATAAAGAGGAGGAGAGTCCACTCTTTAATTTGTTTCTAGACAAATTCTTCTTTATAGGAGCAATACATGACCAAGTGCCTATAAAACCAACATGTTATAGTGGCATCCTCACCTATCTTCTCACTCAAGAGATGCCACAAGATCTTGAATTTCTATAGAAGCAACAATTTCTTCATCGGGCCAAATACTTCATGGAAATCAACAGACACCTCTACAAGGTGTGCATCGATGGCTTGATTTGTTCATGTGTCCCTAATGAAGATCAATTACACATTTTCAAGGATGTTCGTAAAGGGCTTGCAGAGGCCACTATGTAGGGAGATGCATGGCCATAAAAATCTTGATGGTAGGATACTATTGGCCTACAATCTTCAAGGATGCCCACCCATTTATCCGATCTTGTGAGTGTTGTCAACAAGATGGTGGGATGATCATGCAAATGGAGGATTCTCAATAGTGGATTAATGACTAAAGCCCTTTGACATATGGGGCATAGAATTCATGTGTTCCATCACACCTATGTCCTATAGAAAGGCATATATCATCGTAGTAGTCAACTACTACATAAAATGGGCAAAAGTAGTAGCCATCACCAATTGTACATCATCCACTACTACTAGATTTGTACAAAAAAATGTTGTAAATAGGTTCGGTGTGCCACATGTACTAATTTATGACAATGGAACTTATTTTATAAGTGCCACTTTTAGAAAGTTGATGCAACACTTGGGGGTTGAACATAAATTAACAACATCGTATCACCCCCTAAGCCAACGATTAAGCAGAGGTAACTAACAAGGAGATCACAAAGATTCTAATAAGGACCATAAGCAAATATAAGAGACACTCGAGTATAAACAACATGAAAACTTCCTATTAGCTACTGATGAGGGGCAAGGTACCCCTACACTCAACCATACAAATACGAGCGTCTCACGCGCGATCCGGTCGAACTCCAAGGACTAAGTGCTTATGCGCCTTAATGGAACACTTAAGGTTAATCAATTGCTGTATTTCCAAACTTACTTATATTGCCACAGTTGTAAGGTTAAGTAAGTTGAGGTATTTGGTTTTTATATCTTTTATCTTTTTAATGTCTTATGCTAATAGGGGAAGGTGAAGAGAACTAAATGACTAACTTTCATAAACTATTCACTAACTAAGTTCTAATTTTCCTAGCACTAGTATCTGTTCCCACTTTTTGCACACACCTTGAACCAGTGCAACATTGTTGGGATTACCAAACACTACTTGTTACTGGGTTACTAAGCATTACACATGTGCTCGAAGCAGTCGTACTAAATGCACTTAACTAGGAGAGTCAAAGGTTGAGAGAGATTAATTATTTAGGAAAGCATTTAAAGATTTAACAATAATTAATTCCTATTTAGCTTAGTCCACATGTTGCAAGGTTTATCAGAAGGTTCATCTTTATTGTCGTACACAAATGTGTGCTCAGGTACACTTTTCTTGAATAAAGATCCATTCACTTTAAGACTCCTACTACGGGCACATGGAAATTATTCTAACTCTGGAATGGTAAAACTACTATAGTTTGGCTAAGGGTCTAAGTCTAAGTGCCTAAAATAGGGAAAGCCACCTCTTATTTATAGACATTATGGCAGGCCACGATATCACGAATGCAATATCACAGCTCATCAGCTACTCTTCCTACGAGTTAGTGTATGGAAAACTTTCAACTCTCTCGATTCAATCCAAGCTTTGTACACTCTCAACAACCTATGATCTAAACCTTGACCTAAGTCTAGCACAAAGAAAAAGATTAATCAACTTGAATGTGGTAGATGAAAATTAATTAGTGGCTCTATCTTTGAATGAGGTGCATAAGGCATTCAAAAAGCAATGTCATGACCTTAAAATACGGAAAGTGAAATTTCAACTAAGATATAAGGTTCTCTACTAGAACCCCACACACATATCCTAGAAGACAAAATTTCAAACATTATGGAAGGGACCTTATATAATTACTGAAACCGTTTCTTCTAGGGCCATGATCATATACAAACTTCAGAGTCTAAATAAAAAGTAGTTGGTCAACATCCAATAAGTGAAGCTTTTCCATGAGCCCAAGCAAGCCAGTATAATAAATGCCTCTCTAGATGGACAATGACATTTAATTTTTCAGATCTCCTCCTTCCAACTCAGTCATGGGGGAGATGGCCATTCATGCTAATCATCCACATGGCTTCTCAATCTTTCAATTTTTGTTTTACAAATTTTTGTTTTACACTTTATTGATTTTTACCTTTTTCTTTGGTTTTTTCATTCTATTGATTTTCTAAATTTTTTGTTTTACAACATTGATAGTATGTTCTACCTTTCTTGATTAATTTACACTTTGTTATATATTTTTCTTTATTTTGTTTATGTGTGAATTTTGATTATTTTTGCTAATAAAAGTGCTTTGTTACCACAGGATATAGTGTCATTATTCCTAGTTACTAATAATGGCTTGTGCTTAATGTTGTGATTGTTAATGTTTGGTTTCTATTTTTGAATTTTTATGTCTAATGACTATGACATGGTTTATTTTTCATAGAATAGGCAATGAGTCCACATCATCCATCCATCAAACAAACTCTATGATTTTTCTTGTTTTGGAAGTTTGAGATCCCTTTCATTAAAGAAACTTTTAATCAATTGGTGACCTTGGTAGTTTCTAGAATTGGGAAGGATTCAAAGGTTTGTACAAGATGTGACTTCAAGGGGACTCACTACTCTTCATATTCTTCTAATTACTTGAGTTCTTGAGTGTTTTTTATGAACTTCTTACCATTCCATTCAAACCACTAACAAGAAGTTAAATAAAGTCTTTGCATGGTGTGGTTCCTATCCAAAAAATAAAAAACATGATGGGNGCATGGTGTGGTTCCTATCCAAAAAATAAAAAACATGATGGGAGTTTAAAGCACATCCCTTAGACAAATAAATGGGCTACAAGCATTAGTTATGGGACTAGAAAGACATGCACCCATGCCTAAAAGTCCCCTCTAACTAAGGCCCTCTCTTACTTCCTACTTCTCTCTTTTTCTCTTTTTTAGAATGATGCATGTTTTCTGGGAGCACTCCTATGTCTCAAGGGGGTGGATTGGTCTGGGAGTGGTGATGCGAAGTTACTAAAAGCGGCTGCTTTTGGTCTAGACTAAGGATGGATCTTCTTAGGTCATTTTAAACACAAACTCCACAAAGGACTTTTTATGACCTCAATTCAAGATTCCATTCCACCTTCTTAGTCATCCATCTATGTTGTCATAACTCATTTCACTGCTAGGTTCTATATATACCACTACATACTTTGCATTTTTTTGACATTTGCTTCATAAAAAAAGGGGAGTTTTTGCCATTTTTTAGAGCCCAAAACCTTCTAGAGCCCATAACTTCCTAATCGTTTGTCCAAATCACTTCATTCTTTGATCTTATAGCTACTAGAGGTAAGCTCTTCATCGTGCGAGCTACAAACCTTAAGGTTTCCAATGAAATTTTTTGAAAACTTTTTCTAACTCCCCCAAAGGGTTAATGAATATAATGATATGAAATCATAAAATTTTGAGAGTTAACCATTCCAACACCCTTCAAAATGACTTGCTAACATTAAAAAATAAATAAAATAATAATTAAAATTAATCAAATTAGCCATAATCACAACTTAGCCAAGTGTAACTATCCTAAGGAGATAAGGTATCCCAATTGTTTCATGTTACACAATAATTGCTAACCTATGGTTGTGTTGTGATTACAGATGAAACTAAGATCGAAATAACCATAGGAGGGAGGACCCTCTCAACCAAGAGAGAAATGGCCCAAAACTAGAAGGGGCCAATAAGAGCAAGCTTAAGAACAACTAGAGGCAACCCATGCAATGGACCTCTTCAAGAGGAGCCTAAAGTGGAATCTGTTCGATAGATTCCTAAAGAAGAAATTCCATTAGAACAATTATACTGAGGGAAAGCAACAGGACCTCTACCAAGGCGTGAGGTCACTCTAACACAAGCCTACCTTGACATCATCAGGCCTCGTGAGATTCAACACTTAGTTCTCTAGGAACTGAAATTCAGGAAATTTTTAGAGCATGCTCTAGTAGAGGTGAAAACATAATTACAAACCTCTCCCATGTGGCCAGTCATCATTTTTTGTGGGAAGTGGTATGTGGAAGAGACATACCTATTTTGGAATAACAGAAGGCTAGGCTCCATAGTGAAAATCAAGGATATCCAAGTGTCCTACTTAGTTGAAGCTATTGCACAGGTGCTAAGATTACTTGATACTAAAACATAACTAGCAAAGCTAGCAGCACAATTTGACCCTAAGGCCAAAAATAAGTGGACTTAGTGGTGTTACGGGGTTGACTGTAAGGAATACAGTGCACTCACATTGGTGAATTGCATTTACTTCAAAATAGTGGCCTACCATCTTAATCTAACAGTGAGGCCCAACAAGGTGACTACCTTTTCTACCTGAGCATGCACCACTCTAAGTAGGAGATTTCTAGCAAACCATCCATAATTGATCAATTTAGAAATTGAGAAGCACTTCAAAGAAAATGAGCATGGAAGGAAAACTCTACCTTTTTCATACCTCATCTAAAAACTTTACAAATAGGTAGGGATCATTTGCTATGCAAATGACACAATTAGGAATTCTCCTTTGGCCTTGTGGTCTGAAATAATGAAGGACAAGACACCTGCCATGACTTAAGAAGGGGAGTAGCAACCGCCACCTCCACTGCCTACTCAAGAAACAACACTAGAGGCCCGCACAGCCCTTGAGTGCTTACGTGAAATCTGAGAGCAACTCTTGCATGAGTAAGAGCAACATGTAGGAAAAAGTGGTGCAGACCCATCTGTATATCGACTAGTGATGGATCATCTTAATGAGGTGGCTTAGATAATTAGCTAGATGGAAAGACGTGGCCCAATATATTCTATCCAACAGATGTAGTTGCCCACAAGGTTGGATCCCAATGCTTGAGAGGTGATGACATCGTTATCTCAATACCATTTATTCCTAGAAATATTTAGGAATGTTGCCTCCTTTTTAGTGCATTTAGAGGTAGGCAAGGGGGCAACTGTATTGGTGATGCAGCACTAAGGGCTAGAGACCATTGTTAAAGTAGTTTCTAACCAAATTGCTAAAGTGCTTAACGCACCTATGGTGTCTATACCAGACGTATCTACACTTCAAGATGTGTAGGTGTTTGCAAGCATGGTTAGTAGAAGATTGAATGTAGCCTAGCATGAAGAGTTGCTAGATTGATTGGTGGGAACTGGGCAACGGATTCTAGAAATCTTTGATTTCTCAGATAACATTAATGCAACCCAATTGAAGTTGCTGGAAGTAAAAGGCAAGTAAATCAGCTTGGAGGAGCAACCTGAAATAGCTTAAGCACAAAACCAATGCTTGGCCATAGAAATTCTTGAACTACATGTCTGTTTTGTTGATCCCACACTCCTCAGCCTAGCAATGACTAGAGATCAAGCTTTTTAATAGCTTCAAGAATGACTAAAACAAGCTGAGGAGGAAAAAATGATGACCATCTTCAACCAATCTATAGCAGAAGAAAAAATCTACTCGATTTAGATGCACCAAGAAAATGAATCATTGACCACTAAAAATCATCACTTGTATATTATTGATGCACAAAAACAACAAATGTAGGAATTCATTCATCAACAGTAGGAGCAACTTGCTAGGGTAAACATTGAGTTAAGGAAATTGACCATCAAGAATCAAAATATATCCATGAAGGAAGTTCAAGCCTTACACTAAAAGTTTGCCATTAAAATCACCACATGGAAGAACAAGGTTCTTATGTTTGAAAGAGTTAAAAATTACTAAAGAGACTAGGTTGTCTTGTAGAAGGAGGTAAATGAGAAACATATTTGAATGGCTAAGGCAAAAGTAAATGAAGTCCTCTAGTAACTTCAACTAGAAAGAAAAGTGTGATAGCCCATCATTGATGGGATTGATGCCTATAATAAAGTGAAGATCCACCTGAAGGAGTTACAAATTGAAGAAATGATAGAATACATGGAATTGGAAAATCTTCGCTATGCAAACCTAGCGATGCTAACTACTGGATGGCTGCAGTCAAAATTGAAAAAATAAGTGGCCAGCTCGTACTTGCTATATGAGGCCAAGTTCAAGTACCATAAAGACACCAAACAGAAGCTTGAGACAACAAATGTTGAACTCGAAGTTCTTAGGGCATGATTCATGGATCAATGATCAACTGTCAAGAACTTGGCCAATAGAATGAATGATTAAAAAGAGCTAAAAGACATAGTTAAGGCATTCGACATTGAGCACAAACAGTTTTATGGCTGGTTCATTAATGCTAAGGAGTTATTTCTAATGATTCTCTATCCTTGAGATGTGCCCATTCTTGCCCACATTGGCAAAGCTACATGGATAGTGCATGATCCCAAGAGTAAGGAGGAGAAAATGAAGGCATTGCTAGATGCCTTTTTCCTCTTGCTAGAAGTTGTAATAGCAACAAGACAACCATAGCCATCTCAACTACTACACATGCTTGAAGCCAATGAAGGTCCCTGAGAACCTTAAGAGCCACCACCGCTTGGGACTGTTTGACCTTCTCCACCAACTTCATGTCATCAAAGGAAGCACTATTCAATTTTGAAGAAGTTATGTCATGGTGTTCAATTTTGTGTCATGAACATCACAATTTTTGTAATGTGTTGATCTGTACACTTGGGCACTCAATTTTCTCAAGTCAGTTTATTTTTGTCATGTTAAAAGTCAATCAATAATTCCATACCTTCCCAATTTTGTAAAAGAACTTGAGGATGACTTTTTATTCAGTCATGGGAAAATGATGGATCATGGTTGGCCATGTTGACAAGGCCTCATCAACATGGCCCCATCGCCTCATCATTTGTTGCATCAATGTGACCCTGTTGACATATCATTTACTGTGTTGATGTAGGGTCTATTTTTTTTCTATAAATACATGCTCACTAGCCGCATTTATGGCATAAGATTCATAGTAGTAGTAGATCTCTTAATTTTTTTATATTTGAAAATTAGAATATTTTTTCTAAGTGCTCATAGTAGGAGTCATTGTGTATGGATCTTTATTTAAGCATTGTTGTACTTGAGCATGACAGTGTGTACGGTAATAAAGACAAGCTTTTTGATAAACCTTGTAGCATTCTAGATAGTTTAGATATTTATTCATGCATTTAATGTTTTCAATTATTTATTCCATGTTTTCTAGTAATTAAGTCAGATAAGCTAAATAGAACAATTACATAAGTATAACCACTTTGAGCATGACATGCATCTTCTTGGTAATCCTAGCAGCATTATTGCTTGGTACGCCTAATAGTGTAGCACTTGGTAACCCAACAGTGGATACATGGGTTTAGTACATGTGTGAAAAGTGAGACTAGATGCTTATGTTAGGACTAGTTAGAAACTAGTTAATTAGTTAAATTAAATTAGTAAATCTAATTACTTTATCTCTCTTTCAACACCAAAACCATAAAACATAAAATGATAAAAATCATATGCCTCGATTACACTTAATCATACCTTTATGCTTCACAAGTGTAATTGGGAAGATAACAAATGACATCAAGGAAAAATTCACTTCCTACAAGGCTAGTGCATCGAAAACCACAAAGTCCATGAAATTCAATTGAATTGCATGTAAATGCTTTGTGATTCATAGGTTGGTCATAGGGGTACCTTGCTGCTCATCAATAATCAATCATGTGAATTCTAGAACCTCTAATTCTCTCAGCCAAGGGATGATAATCATAATTATAAGTCATACATAAGGAAAAAGAAACCAACTACGAAGGGTCATAAAAGGAATTAACACTTTTTAGGCATTTTTCTTGAATTTTTCGAACTCTGCAATCATATGAGCTAAAAAATTAATAGAACTAAGGTCATGAGTAAGGTATAAATGTGCTCATAATAAATGACAACACTTTAGTAACACCAAATCCTTGAATGATTGTAGATGACCCCAAAAAGAGAAGGATAAGAAGGACGTTCACAAGGAGAAAGCAAACACTCGAGAGGTGGTAGAGGCTAACTTGGAGAACAAGGCCCACTAGATGAACATGAAGAACAGGAGGCCTAGTCATTTATCATTCATCAAGAGGCTCCTCCTATAGGGTAGTTGGTCTAGGTAGAGGCCATAGAACCACAAGCTCCAATGCAAGGACAACACCTAACATTGTCCTAAGAATGCCTTGAAGCCATTTAAGAGAAATCCATGTTGACCATGATCATCGTAGAAATGAACTTTGGTCCATTTATGACATTTGTCCCTAAGGTAGTTCAAACTCAACTCTAGACATCATCATTATGGCACATCTTTTTGGAAAGTGAGGAATAGAACATCGGTGAGATGTACCAATTTTGGCATAACAAAGAAGAAGGCACCATAGTCAATATTGGTGGAGTCTTTGTTTCCTTTTTAGTCAAAGCAATCATAGAGGCTTTGAACCTACCAAATGTGGGGGCCAAGTTGGCACATCTATCCATAAGGTCCAATGCAGAAACTAGGAAGTTGTGGCTTTAAAGGACATATAATAAACATAATAAAACATATAGCAAAATGACTCTGGAAGAGAGGACTTATTTTAAGATAGGCACATGCACCTCTTCCCAATTAAAGGGGTAAATAGAATATCAACTTATGTAGTTAGGAAAAGTGCAGTATTAATGGGCAAATACAATGTCAATCTTCCCCAAATGTAGTTCATGAAAATTCAAAGGTGATTCAAGGAAAATAAGGTAGAGAACCAACACTTCCATTTCTGTGCTTGATCAAGAAGTTGTGCAAGCATGCTAGAATCTTGGGATACACTAATGACATTCCCAAGAGGGCTCAAAATGCTTCTTTTACCAAGTTTCTTAAACCTACAACACCAAGAAAAGACCTTAATGATGAACAAGAATAAGAAATAGAAAAGAAGCTAGAACTAGAAAAGGAAATAGAGCAAGATCCTAAGTAGCAACATGAGCCACAAATTCCACCTTCACCACCACAAGATTACTAGCCCGCAATGAGCCACCTATAGAAAATAGCTAAAACTCTAGGTTGGGGAAGTTAGGATGAATCAAACCTCTTCCAAGTCATCAATGATACTATAAAACCTATAGTTTCTACCGACCCGTCAAAGGGACAAATTTCTTTACAATTAGAATGAGAAGCCTAATGTTCACAACAAATCTTTGGGAATTCTGCATCTTTTTAAGTGCTACAAGAGATAGAAGAAGGTGCCATAGTCATGGCCATGCAATACCAAGATGCAATAGGTGCAACAGAGGTAATAACAGATCACATCAAAGAATCCCTCAATGTGCTTGTTGTGCCCCTAGTAAACTTAACTAAGACTAGAGATGCCCAAATGCTATCTAGAACTTCAATGACTTCTACTGCCCTTGACGATGTACTTGACAGACTACTATAGACTAGACAGGTGATGAAAACCCTTTTTGACATCCCTAGTGATGTCATTGTAATGCAGTCAAACCTTGATGAGTGGTTAAGATACCCCTATGCTCAACCATATGCATCACAAAGCGTTCACACATGATTCGATTGAATTTCACAGACTCTATGTCTTCTAGTACACTAGTCTTCTAGGAAGTGAACCTTGCCCTAATGGTTATTCATTGTCTTCCCAATTACACTTGTGATGTACAAAGGTATGGTTAAGTATAATTGAGGCATATGATTTTTATTGTTATATGTTTTATGTTCCTTGGTACTTAAAGAGAGAGATGAAGTGATTTAATAACTAATATAGTTTAATTACTTGGCTAATTTCTAAATAATCCTAACATAAGCATCCAGTTCCACATTCTGTACATGTCCTAAACCCACATATCTACTATTGGGTTACTAAGTGCTATGCTATAGGGTGAACCAAGAAATAACATTATTGGGATTACCAAGCGAATATGTGTTTATGTTCAAAGTGGTTGTACTTATATGCTTGATCTATTTGGCTTAATTAATTAACTAATTTCTTAAAGTCTAATTTAGATTAATTAATTACATAATTAATGAAAATAATAAATGCATAAATAAATCATTAATCTATTCTAAGTGCTATAAGGTTTGATCAAAAGGCCCACCTTTATTGCCATACACACTAGTGTGGTTTAGGTACAATAATTCTTGAATGAAAATTCGTGCACTTTTTAACTCTTGCTATGGGCACTCAGAGAAATATTTTAACTCTCAAATAGAAAAACTACAAGAGCTCTACTACAACTATGAATTTCCTCCCCATAAACACAACTGTGAGCTTGTATTTATAGTTTTTATTATTGAGATGTGTTGATGGGGCCCCATAGACATAGCAAATGCTATGTCAATGTAGCCTCATCAACAAGGCAACATCATGTAAATAGGGGTCATTGATGAGGCTACATTAATGAGGGCTTGTCAACGTGACACTTTGACATTCATCATACCCCCACGATTAAATGAAAACTTGTTCTCAAGTTCCTTTACAAAATTGAGAAGGTATGGGATTATTGACTAACACTTAACATAAAAAAATGACATAAAAAAACTGAGTGCTTAAGTGTACAAATCGACACATTACAAAAATGGTGGTTTTCATGACAAAAAATTGAACACCATGCCATGACTACACAAAATTGGATAGCACATCCTTTGATGGCATGAAGGCGATGGAGAAGGTTAGATAGTCCCAGGTAGTGAAGGCTCCTAAAGTTTTGAAGAACCTTCGATAGCTCTAAGCATGTGTGGTGGTTGAGGCAGCTGTGGTTGTCCTATTGCAATTGCAGCCTCTAATGGAAGGTGAAAGGCATCTAGTAATGCCTTCATCTTCTCCTCCTTACTTTAGGGATCATCCACAATCCACATGGCATCATCAATGTGGGCTGGAATGGGGATATCATAAGGACAGGGCATTACTAGAAACAACTTCTTAGTATTAACAAACAAGGCAATGAATTGTATGTGTTCGACATTGAACACCTTAACTGTGTTTTGTAGCTCTTGGTAGTCATTCATCCTTTTGGCTAGGTTCTCAGTGACAAATCCTTGATCAATGTATTTGCCCTTGAGAATTTCAAGTTTAGCATTTGCGACCACAAGCTTTTGCTTGGTGTCTTTGTGATGGTTGAACTCAACCTCATACAATAGGTATGAGTTGGTCACTTACTTCTCTAATCCTGATCGTAGCCATTTGATAATCAACATGGCCAGATTTACACATCGAAGATTGGCAAGCTCCATGTATTCTATCATCTCCTCAATCTGCAACTCCTTCATGTAGATCTCTACCTTGTTGTAGGCATTTATCTCATTAATGGTGGGTTGTGACAATTCTCTTCCTTGCTAGAGTTGTTGGAGGGTTTTATTTACTTTCACCTTCATCAATTGGATATGTTTTTCATTCACTTCTTTCTATAAACTGACCTGATCTCTATAATGATCTTTGACTTTTTTAAATTTGAGAGTCACTAATTTTCAGGAGGCTACCTTGATCATAGTCTTCTAGTAGAGGGCATGAACCTCCTCCATGGAGAGGTTTCTATTTTTTTGTCAATCTTCTTAGCTCTATGTTTGCTCTAGCTAGTTGCTTCTACAGTTGATGGATGAAATCAGTTAATTGTTGTTTTTGCTCATCAACATTTTGTAGGCGATGGTTCTCTGTGATTAATTGTGCATTCTCTTGATGGTTTTGATCCAAAACCTTTTGAATTTTGTGCTATGTAGCCTCTATCCAATATTGGTAGAACACTATCATTTCCATCGCATCCTCAACCCCTTTCAATCTAGTGTGAAGCTATTCAAGAGTTTCATCTTTTATTAATGTTGGGTTGAGAAATGTAGGATCAGCAATTTGGGCTCTTAATTCAGTAACTTTAGTAGCCAAGTGTTTGTTTAGCTCCTTTGTTATTTTGAGTTTCCTTTCCAAGATGATGTTCTTACGCCTTACCTCTAGCATCTCTAACTAGGTTGTAATAATATTTTTCGGAAGATCAAAGACATCCAGAAGTAGTTGCCTACTTCCCACCAACCAATCCAACAACTCTTCATGTTGTGTTGCATTTATTCTACCACTTATGACCCGTGCAGATGTTTACACATCTTTTAGTGTAGTGACATCTAATATAGATGTCATAGGTGCATTGAGTGTTTCAGTAATTTAATCAGCAACCATCTTTGCTACTATCTCTTACCCTTGGTGTTGCATCACTAAAACTTTTGCTCCCTCACCTTCCTCCAAGAACATCGAGAAGATCATGGTATTCCTAGAAATTTTTGGAAGTGGCTGTTATTCTGCGAGAGATACCGTGACCTCTCTACCACTAGGATTTGATCTCGTGGGTAGTTGCATTCTTTGGGCTATGAAAATGCATCCACCTCCACCCATTAGGTTGATTGTCTAGACCACCTCATTTAGGTGACGCATTGTTAATCAATACACATATGGATCCCCATCACTCATGCTTGCTTGTTGCTCTTGTTTGCTTAAGAGCTATTCTCTATATTTGTGCAACTGTTGGGATAATACAGTGATGTCAAGCATAGTTGTTTGAGTGGTAAGTGGAGGTGGTGGTTTCTACTCCTCTTCCTAAATGGTTGTTGTAGACATCTTATCTTTTATCATCTCTATCCAATTAGCCATTGAAGCATGCCTAACAACATCATTTATATAATGGACTATTCCTCCCCTTCAATAGAGTTTTCTAATGAGGCATGGAAAGGGGAATGCCTTCCTTCCACATTCATTTTCTTTAAACCTCTTCTCCATCTCTAGATGGATCAATTGTGGAAGGTTGATAGTGAATCTCCTACTCAAAATGGTACATGCATGGGTAGAAAGGGTGGTGATTGTACTTGGCCTCACCATGGGATTGAGGTGGAAGGTTGCAATTTTATAGTGGATTCTTTCTACCAATGTGAGTGCACCAAACTCTTTACGATCGACACCATAGCACTGTCACACCTGTTCTTTTTTGATGCTGGGCTTTGCTTGCATTGGAATCTTAGCAAGATTCACCCCTATTTCTGGCAATTCAAGCACTTTAGTAATGACCTACACTAAGTAGGACACTGAGATGTCCTTGATTTTTACTATTGATATGGCCTGCCTATTGTTCTAGAATGGGAATGTCTCTTCCATGTACCACTCCATGGTGGAAGTGATGATTGGTCACATGGGAAAGGCATTTAGTTGATCCTACATTTCTTTTGGTGCTTTCTCTAGGAAAGGGCCAAAGTTTAACTCCTAGAGCATCATTTTTTGGACCTCCCTTAATCTGATTTGATTCAAATAGGCTTCTGTCAAGATCACCTTAAGATTTACTTATTGAGCTGGTGCATCATCCCGATGGGAATGTTCTATTGTTGTTATTGGTTCTGGAATATGTCAAATAGATTCCACCTCATCCTCTTCCCTAATAGGACCTATGGTGTGGATTGCAAGTGGTTCTTCTTAGGCCTATTCTTGGATCCTTCTAATTCTAAGTTGTTTCTCCCTTAGTTGAGATGGTCCTACTTCCTGTGTGTGTTTGCCTTTTACTACCATCTACGGTCACAACACATCCATGGATTAGTAGATATAATGTGTAACTTTAAATTTTTGAATACCCTATCTCATTAGTTAGTTACACTTTGGCTAAGGTTGGACCATGGTAGATTGATTATTTTATTAATTATTTATTAATTTTTATTGTAAATGTAATCGGAGCTTGTTGAAAAGGTTTACCTCTTGTAATTTGGTGTTTAATAATTGATTTTTTAGTTAAACCTTTGTGGGAGTTAGAAAAAAAGGTGAAAAATTTTCTGGCAAAAATGGCATATTTATGGCCCCCATGACTAAGAGCTTACCTCTGGTAGCTACAAGGTCAAAGAACGGAGTGATTTGGATAAACGGTTAGGGTGTTATGATCTATGGAAGGTTTTGGGCTCTGAAAATTTGAAAAACTCTCTTGGCATTTATGAGAAAATGTAAAACTTTCAAAGTGGGATCATGCATATATATAGTATTTTTCTACTACATTGACAAGGCTACATATATGGGGCCTCATATACACATCTTCTCCATCGATGGGGCCTCGTATATGAAGCCCGTAAGAAAAATGTTGAATTTTAAATATCTTAAAAAGTACAAAAAATATTTTAATGAATTTGGGGTTCATGGAATTTCAGAAAAGCCAAGAATATGATGAAATCATTAAAGAGGATCTTTGAAAGCTCAAAAATTCAAAAATTTGATGGAAAATGTATTTATTGAATAAAATATGTAAAGGAGCACATGGTTTGATGTAGAAGATGGGTATACGAAAGATTTTGATTGCAAAAATGCCTAAGGAGTCTATGGGTCCCATACGTAACTACTAGTTGATGGAAGTTAAGGACCAAAACTTGAAAGATTATACCTAAGAATTTAAGTATGTTAGACCAAGACACTGAATCAAGAACATGGAAACTGATAGTGAGGTGACTTATGAATAGCATAGATGGATGATAGAAAAGGTGGAATGAAATTTTGAATTGAGGTCATAAGAAGTCCCTTGTGAAGTTTGTGTTTAAAATGACTTGAGAAGATCCACCCTTAGTCCAAACCAAAACCAACCTCTTTCAATGATTTCGCATCACCACTCCAAGACCAATCTACCCCCTCAAGACACAGGAGCGCTCCCACAGAACAACCATCATTTCATAAAGAGAAGAAAAGAGAAGTAGAAAGTGAGAAAGGGCCTTAGTTAGAGGGGACCTTCAGGCATAGGTAACATGTCTTTTCAGTCCCATAAGTAGTGCTTGTAGCTTGTTTATTTGTCTAAGGGGTGTGCTTTGAATTCTCATCATGTTTTTCTTCTCTCTCTTTCTTTTTCTTTTTGGATGGGAACCACACCATGAAAATAATTTATTTAACTTTATTGGTCTACATGAAATGGTAAGAAGTCTATGTAAACACTCAAGCACCCAAGTAAGTAGAAGAGTACAAAGAGTATTGAGTCCCCTTGAGGCTACACCCTGTGCAAATCTTTGAATCCTTCCTAATTTTGGAAACTACCAAGCTCACAAATTTATTAAATGTTTATTTAATGAAAGGGACCTCAAATTTCCAAAACAAGGAAAATCATAAAGTTTATGGATGTGTGGATGTCATGGACTCACTGCATGTTCCATGAAAAAGAAATCATAACTTAGCCATCAACACAAAAATTCAAAATTAGAAACCAAACATTAGCAAACAAAACATAAAGCACAAACCACCATTACACCACTATGTCCTATTGGCACAAAGCACATTTATTAGCAAAAATTTGAAAATCACACTTAAAAAAAGTAAAATATATAAAAAAGTGTAAAATATTCAAGAAAGATGTAAATATACTAACAATGGTGTAAAATAGGAAAAATTTTGAAAATTAAAAAGTTGTAAAATAAATAACTTGCAAAATCAAAAATGTCGAAAAAAATAGAAAAAATAAGGAGCCATGTGGATGATTTGTATGGATGGACATCTCTCCCATGAATGTGTTGAAAGGAGGAGATCTGAAAAATTAAGTGTGGTTGCCTATCCATTGAGGTATTTGTTACACTAGCTTGCTTGGGCTCATGGAAAGGGTTAATCTATTAGATGTTGATCAATTACTTTTTATTTTGACTCTCATGTTTGTATATGATCACAACCCTAGAAGGAAAGGTTTCATCAATTATATAATGCCCTTTCCACAACATTTGGAATTTAGTTTTCTGAAGTATGTGTGTGGAGTTCTAGTAAAGAACCTTATCTTCTGGTTGAAATTTTACTTTTCGTATTCTAAGGTCACGTTGCTACTCATTGAATGCCTTGTGCATTTCATTCAAAGATAGGGCTACCAATCAATTTTCATCTAGCACATTGAGGTTGATTAGTCTTTCTTTTTATGCTAGACATAGGTCAAGGTCTAGGCCACAAGTTGTTGAAAGTGTCCAAAGCTTAGATTGAATTAGGAGTGTTGGATGTTTTCCATACACTAGCTCATAGGGAGAGTATCCTATAGGGAGTTTTCACATTGAGTGGTAGGCCCAGAGGACATCGTTGAGTTTTGTATTCTAGTCTCTTCTAGATTTTCTTATGGTCCTTATTAGAATCTTTGTGATCTCCCTATTGGTGACTTTTGCTTGGCTATTGGCTTGGGAAGTGATAGGGTGTTATTAATTTATGTTCTACCCCTAAACATGTCATCAACTTCTGAAAGGTGGCACCTATAAAATGGATTCCATTTTCATAAATTAGTGCACATGGCACTCTAAACTTGTTTACACTATGTTGTAAAAATCTAGCAGTAGTGGATGATGTATAGTTGGTGATGGCTATTGCTTATGCCCATTTGATGTAGTAGTCGACTGCTATGATGATGTATACTTTTCCACTAGACATTGGTATGATGGGATCCATAAAGTTTATGCCTCATATGTCAAATGGATCTAGTGGTTGAATACACTATCAAGGATCCTCCATTCAAGTGGTCATCCAACCATTTCATTGATAGTGTTCACAAGATTGGACAAATTAGTGAACATCCTTGAAAATTATAGGCTAATAGTATCTTGCCATCAAGATTTTCATGGTCATGAATTTCCAAGCATAGTGGCCTCCACAAGGACCTTCATGAGCATCTTGAAGAATGTGTAATTAGTCTACATTAGGGACATACCAATTAATCAAGCCATTGGCACACACCTTGTAAAGGTGTCTGTTGATTTTCATAAAGTACTTAGCCCAATAAAGAAACTATTGTTTCTTCCTAAAGTCTAGACCTTGTTGCATCTCTTGAGTGAGAAGGTAAGTGAGAATTCCATCATACCATTTTGGTTTGGCAAGCACTTGATCATTTATTACTCTTATGAAAAGGAGTTTATTTGGAAATTGATCAAAGAGTGAAGTCTCCTCCTCTTTATTATCCCATATAAACTGAGAGAGATGGTCAACGACCATTATGAGATCAAATTCCTGCAAGATCACGAGCCATTGTATGATATGGGGGCTTACCATTAGCTTGTTCATTAGGAAGTGAATGCCACTATGATCTATGTGTACAAACACCTTATAGCCAAGCACATAGTGCTTGAACTTTTTGAGAGCATACACCACTACCATTAGTTCTTTTTCAATTCTGGTGTAATTTAACTATGAACCCACAATGCTTTAGCTCATGTTGTGAATATAGTATGGATGTTTCGTATCATCCAATTATGTAAGCACAACTCCCAAGGCATAATTAGATGTTTCTGTCATTATATGAAATGCTCTAGACTATTCTAGTGCTTGTAGAATTAGAGTTTCTACGAGTGTCTTCTTTACTTATTGGAATGGATGTTCACAATCCTTGATCCAGATGAATGGAGAATCTTTCTTTATAAGATTAACCAATGGCTTTGTGATCTTAGAGAAATTCTCTATAAACTATTGGTAGTAGCCAATGTGTCCAAGAAATGATCAGACGTCGTTGACTATCTCTGGTTGACGTGTGATTCATTGGATGACCCTTATCTTTTTAGGATCTATCTCAATCCCTGCCTGAGTAATTCTATACCCTAGTACTATGCCTTCATGGATCTACCAATTGATCTTAAGGTTTGTTTCAACACATCTTTTTAATACTTGCTTAAGGTAATCTAGGGCTTGCTCAAATGTAGCCCCATAGATAAAGAATTCATCCATAAAGACTTCTACCCTACTACCAATCTACTATTGAAAAATGCTAAGGATCAAACATTGAAATGTTCCAAGGGTATTTCATAGACCAAATGGCATCTTACAGTATGCAAAAGTTCCTTAGGGACTCATGAATGTTGTTTTTGCCTAATCTTTTGGCACAATATGGATTTGGTTATAGTTACTATAACCATCCAAGAAGATATAATAGCAATGCTTAGATATGGTGTCCAACACTTGGTCCACAAATGCTAATGGAAAATAATCTTTAAATGTTGTCATATTCAATAGCCTAAAGTCAATGCAAACCCACCACTTAACACCTTTCTTTGGCACAATTATGAGTCAGCTAACCCACTCACTATCCACAATGGGATAGATGAACCTTGCCTTGAGGAGTTGATTTTCTCTTTGACAATTTACTTCAACTTGGGGTTTAGCTACCTTTGTAATTACCTTCTTGGCTTCATGGTTGGGTTGGTGTAGATATGATGCTAGCATATCCTTGGATAAATTCTAGTTAGTTTTGGATATGACCAGGTAAAGGTTGTTGGCCATTTTTTGACCACCTCCAATAACTTGTCTTTTTATTTAGAAGCAAGATTTGCATTAATTATAACTAGCTTGTCATTTTTTTAAAATGCATATTCCATGTCGACTAGTAGAGTTTTTAACCCTATGGGCTTTAGCTTGAAATTATCAAGGATTTCCAACTCTCCCCAATAGGTATCATCATCTTCATTATTAGAGAGTTGGTGATGAACTTGCTCAAGTTCATCCATGTCCTCAACATAGGCACATGTCAGGTGCTCAAGAGGTCCCATGCATAGTGTGCTACTATTAGAGTTAGTTGTTAACCACTAGCTATCCTCTTATTTTATGGCTGCTACGTATAGCCACCTTTTGATATCTATTTCATGTGCACACTGATTGCATGCTCTAAGAAATGTACTTTTAATGGACCATATTTTTTGCATGTAATTACATCCATTATCACTGTACGCGATGCATGGAACTCACTTCTTCTCAAGCCATCCAAATTCATTTTCCTTGAATATTTTCAAGGAGAGGTCTTTGATGCCCATTCATGCATCAACAATGCTCAAGCATGCATGTCCCATAATGATGGGGAAGTTGCCTTTGCAGTTTTCTACCTTGATCACCAAAAAATTAGCAGGTTAGGACCACCCACAAACTATGGTCATAATGTTCTCCACTAATTTCAAAGGAATAGTGATTGACTAGCCTACTAATTTCAAATAGATATTGCTTTTCTTAAGAGGTGGTAGGTTCCAAGCCTTGTACATGTTATAGGAGATGAGATTGACATTAGAACTAGAATTAAGAAGAGCCTTGCATGGCTCATGTACAACGATATACAAGTAAATAAGAGGACTTTCCAGATCAGATCTTTTCATGGGAAGATTGGCAACCTTGATCTAATCAGAGATAACATGAGCTAACATCACAATGTAGATCTAACGTGGTGTTTGGTTCGAAGGGCTCTCCAATGTGTTTAATGTAGAGGATGAGGGTGTTGGAAATACAGGATGACCAATTGTATTAGGCTGTGAGTGTCTGGGATGACTGTTGGGTTGGAAAAATGGTTGTTTCTTAGATCGATTATCTGAATCACTTGGCTAGAAGGCCAATTGTAAATTTACAACCCTTGTAGCATTTTGTTGATGTGGCTATGAGGGAATTTCACCCTGCATGGATGAAGTAGGAGGTAATTGGGTTGAGGGCGGAGGGATGTGTATAGATGGATGTGAAGGATGATATGGATATGGGTGCTTTCCTCAAGTAGATGATGAATGAGTTCAATGATACTCTAAAGGATAATAGTAATGTAGGAATGAGACATGGCTTGCAAAGCTTCGTGGAGAAATGGGTTGTTGAACATAGTATCCATATGGATTTGGTTTCATGTAAGGGTATTGTTATCTTAGTGATGGAATTCCCCATGATTATGGTTGGTGTCATTATTGATATTGCTCATATGATTGCGGTGGCACTCCACTTGGATAATATTACTACTACTGATGAAACTGCCTTAGATTACCTTGAGGATAAGGCAACCTTCGAAGGTGCTTGCCTACTTACTATTCATGAATTTAAAGCATACATCCCAGACTCTTGTAAGTGTGACATGACAGGTTAACATCCCTTGGGATGTTTGGATTGGAAGATGTCACACCCATCATCATCATCTAACTTAGTTTCCACAACTTCATCTACTATAGCAACTTTTCCCTTGCCTTTTTGGTAGGCATCTTTAGCTTCTTTCTGCCTCTTGGGATTGCAATCACATTCTGCTCTTTGGATTATTCAATAATCTTCATAGCAATTTGAAATTTTTCATCCAAAGAGTCCCATAATTTGTCAACCTTTGTTGAAATATCATAAACAAATTTTTTTATGGGCAACATTTTCCTATTCACCACCTCATCAAGTGGTGACTCCTCCTTCTCAAAAAATCGAATCTCCCTTTTCTTGATGGAAGGATTCCTATTATATTCTTCTGCACTTTATCTTTTTTGCTACTCACCTTCTTATTTTGTGACACACTCTATTAGCCTTTGTATCTAATTAGCTCTTAGTTCGGATAGTCTCCCTTGGGCATAAACCCCAAGAGTTCTTCTAGTTTCTACTTTGAGTCCATCTATGATGTGGCAAAGTTGTTTCCTCTGAGAATAACCATGGCTAGGGCATCAATGTAAGAGAGAATAATATCTACCTATGGCAACATCCAAGGGTCCATGTGTTCCCTATTTCTAGCCTTGGATTTGCCTTATCAAATTAGTCACTTTAGAGTATGTCTAGTATTTGTCATTAAATAGTGTTAGCATGGTGCTCCATTTGTGAATGAATTATGGTTGCAAGGACTGGTACTAGCTTTTTGACTCTTTGATGAATGTCTTGGGGAATAGCTTCAATTTCTGCAAGTCATGCTCTATGTTTTGTAAGGCGTAGGCATCATGAAAGGCTTGTAGATGGTTTTGCAAATCAGAGTTATATCCCTCCTCAAATTTTGGAATATTGTTTATGTCTAAGTGCTTGATCCCAGTATCTTTTACATGCCTAGTTGGGATCTTGATTACCTCTATAATATTAAGCATGCTTCACGTTTCCAGTATAGGCTCATCATCATCATTATTTCATTATTTCCAATGATGTCCTCTGTTGCGCCTTCAATCATTGTGGGTATGGTGATCAATATTATTATCTTGTTGCTTACCTCCATCATGATTGTTCCTTCTATAGTGTTTTTTAGAATTAGAAGAAGAGGAAGAAGAAGATGTAGATGAAGAGGAAAAAAAGGGAGAAGGATTGCCACCATCATGATATCTACCAACTCCCCTTCAGTGGTCACGATTACATTCATTAGGTTTCTTATCATCTTAACACTTGTTAGAGCCCCTACCTTGATTGTCATCTTTACTTGAACCTAGTTTGTTAATAGTGGAATGTAGATTCAGGTTTACACCCCCATTACTAATAACAAAGGGTGGAGAATTTTTATGTTTAGAGCCCCAAGAGAAAGGATCCTCACTATTATCTTGGTTTAGTAGGAATAAGGGATTAGTGAACTGTTTCCCCTTTGTAAACTCATGTTGTTTCTCTTGGTGTCGATCTCTCATATGTTGTGTTTTAGTGGGATGGTAGTCCTAGTAGTTGTAATCATGCATAAAGTACTCCTCTTGAAGATCACGAATGCCTAACTTCTTAAGAGTTTAAAATAGCATCATGGGCATAGATTGATTAGAAGGCATTACAATGTTGCATTTCATGTCACACCATTGTAGTTATTCATCCAACTACAGGATGAAGGTGAAATTAGGCACATACTCATCTAGATAAGTACATACCACCTTGCACTCTTGTGAAATCGGTAGTTTAATATTGTCACACTTGAGAGAAGAAGACATTTTGCAAACAAATAGAACATTAGTGTGCTTATATAATTATATTACGTGTGAGAGTGATGTTGACCTTGGGGTTCATCTAGCGATGTTAATGATGTTCACTAATCCTATATAGTGCATGTTTTGGACAAAAAGAATCCCCATCAATGAAGCCAATGATGAGTGGTGAAGGTACCCCTATGCTAAACCATATGAATCATGAAGCATTCATGCATGATCTAATCAAATTCCGTGGACTTCATGTCTTCAGGTACACTAGTCTTCTAAGAATTGAACCTTGCCCTAATGGTTATTCATTGTCTTTCCAATTACACTTGTGATGTACAAAGGTATGGTTAAGTGTAATCGAGGCATATGATTTTTATTATTTTATTTTTTATGTTCCTTGGTATTTAAAGAGAGAGATGAAGTGATTTAATAACTAATCTAGTTTAACTACTTAACTAATCTCTAACTAGTTCTAACATAAGCATCTGGTCCCACTTTCCATACACATCCTAAATCCACATATCCATTGTTAGGTTACCAAGTGTTATGCTATTGGGTGAAGCAAGCAATAATGCTACTAGGATTACCAAGAAAATACATGTTTACGCTCGAAGCAGTTGTACTTATGTGCTTAATCTATTTAGCTTAATTAATTAACTAATCACTTAAATTCTAATTTAACTTAATTAATTTCATAATTAATGCAAAAAATAAATGCATAAATAAATCATTAATCTATTCTAAGTGCTACAGAGTTTGATCAAAAGACTCATCTTTATTGCCATACACATTAGTGTGGTTCAAGTACAATAGTGCTTGAATAAAGATCCATACACTTTTTGACTCCTGCTGTGGGCACTCAGGTAAACATTCCAACTCTCAAATGGAAAAACTACAAGAGCTCTACTACAACTATGAATTTTCTCCCCATAAACACAACTATGAGCTTGTATTTATAGTTTTTATTATAGGGCTACATTGATGGGGCCTCATAGATGTAGAAATGCTACGTTAATGGGGCCCTATCGATGGGGCAACACCACGTAAATGGGATGTCATCAATGGGGGCCCATTGACATGACATTATGACATACATCAGACCTCATTGCCATAAAACGAAAGTTGATCATGACAAAGACTAGGTTGGAACATACAAAAAAAAGTGCATCAACTATAACAAGAGCTGGCTACCCTAAGAGCTGAAAGATAGGACCCTGCCCAATTTTTCGTGCCTAACCAGCTAGAATAATTTTGAATGGAGCAACTAAACCGATTGAGTAAATAGAACAAAGTTGTTGAATAAGAGGAGGAGAAGGCAGTATGGAATGCCTTAACTGCTGAAGCTCAAGCATATGCCCATGCAAAGACATTAACTATCGCACAAGCAAAGAATAAACAACTTGCTACAGATAATGCAAGATTGACCATTGTAGAAAAATAGAAAAATATCTTGGAAGAAAATGTCCATCAGTTGAGAAAACAACTAATGAGGGTCAAATAGGACATTATTAGATTGGCCATAGAAAATAAAACCCTCTTAATGGAGGAAGTATGCACAACACATCAAAAATATGCAATAGAGATAAGCACGTGGCAAAACAAGGCCAAGAAACATGAAAAGCTGAAGGAGCACTTCTGAGACCAAATTGGCATGTACAAGCATATCAATGAAAAAGAAATCTACATGGAAAAAGCTTACATGCCATGTCAATTTAACAATCTACATGGAAAAATCTAAGATGGGTTGCCATGTCAATTTAACAATCTACATGCACTATCAAAGAAATCTACATGGCAAAAGAAATTGTTTAACAATTTGTCAATGCTTAAGATTACAAAAATCAAAATTTAATCTTAACTTTCTTGTTCATTTTCTATCAAGTTTTTCTTTGATATAAGTTTCAATGATAGGTTTAGGTCTTGGTGGATCATCAAATATAGCCTTTCTAGAAGAATTTTCCATGGATGTATCATTAAAATTTAGCACACCTTCAAATGTTTTAAGAGGTAAGGTCTTATTTATATCTTTGTCTTTCCCTAAAGGTGGTGGATTACTCAGATGAAATCCATTGTGTTGTTGATAAGGTAAGGTGTCTTCATAGATTTTACCATCTCTAGAACTTTGATAGGATTACGAGGGATCTGCATGAGAGATAGGATTTATTTGTGTAGTTCCACTCACATAGTCATTTACAACATGCTCGCTACACTTAACCTCAATAACCCCAACATAAATATTAGTATTTCAATCTTCCAAAGATTGATTTTGTTGATCCAAGGCTATAACTACTTGTTTGTAGAAGGGTTCTTGAGGTATAGTCATGTATTCAGATTTTCCTTTGATAGGGATTAATAGCTCTGAGAAATCTAACCTAAAGAAGCCCCCAAACTTGGTTCCAAAAGTCCTAGATAGGAGCACACCATAGGTAGGTGACATGTCAACTACTAGGATATCTGTGTAACATGTGAACATAGGGTATTGTTTAAGTTGCACTTTTACTCCTTTTAATGACCCTATTACAAGTACATTAGATCCATCAAGTTGAATCACATTTTTCGTTTGTGATATCATTTGTGCTCCTAAAGTCTTACATGCCTCAAGTGGCATGACACTAATAATTGCTCCAGAATCCATCAAACAATAGTGAACATTCCTTCCTAAAATAATTAGAGTTGTTAGGAAATGAGGTTGCTCTTTCTTGCTCACCATGGAATTATTTACATTTTGTACTGATAATGTGTTAAGACTTTCTATGAAGTGAACTTGCCTTTTGGGGGTTGGGTATTGGTTTCTGATCTATGAATTATCTCTTGAACCACCTCTTTCATTTTGTTAAATTGTAAAAGGTCATACATTAGGATGTTAGATTTAATTTTCTTCAAATCCTCAACTAGATCATAAGTCTTTGTGTTCATCTTTAGCTTCTTGTTGAGGTGTTCTTCTAAGTATAGAAGGTGGATTTGGTCATTGTGGGGTGTTTGTTTGGGATGACCTAGTTTGAGTATTTATGTTACTTTGACTAGGAGCTCTTTTGTTTGGAGGAGTGTAAGGGTCATTCCTAGTTTGTTGTGGTGTGTTGTTCATAATGTTAGTAAGTCTATGGTAGCGAGCAATATGTGGGTTGGGGTTGCTTACCATAACTTGCTCCAATGAGGAAACCCCTTCATTTTCTATTTGATGAGGTACATTAAGGACCATAATAGGAGGTTTTCCATTTTGTTGACCTTGGGTACAATCGCCATATAATGCCAAGAATTGGGGACAAGTCTTCTCAGAATGTTGCCTCGTGTTATGGACGTAGCAAAAATCATCATTGGTTGATGAACTTGGCTTTTCTGGTTGTATAGGACCCTTGTTGTTTTTTCTCTTTAATTCAACTACTTCGTTGGAAAGTTTTTGAAGTGAAGTTAATATCTAGGTCATTTGATTTTGAGCTTGAGCTGTGGGTTCAACAAGATTAGATACCTTGTTTGGGTTTATGATGGACTAAATTAAGGCCTTCGACTGATCCTCATTCAAACCAGTGTTAGATGGTAGGAATGGTGAAGATGTGGGACCTTGAAAGTAGTTGTTTGTAAGTTGAGTCATTTGAAGGGGAACGAGAGTTTGGAACATAGTATTGGACATTGGGAAAGTTGGTAGAGGTAGAGGGTTAGATTGCATGAAATTACTAATGCTCATCATTCCGAATTGAGTTTGAATGTTGTTCATAAGTGTGATTTGTTCTAGCTCCATAGCTTTGGCCATTGCTTCCTGTATTTTTGTTATGTTAGGGTCTGATTTGATGACATAGGTGAAGTATGGGTCGATGGTAGAGAGGTAAAAGTTGAGGATGCCATCAAGTTGTGGACGCATTTCACTTGGCACATAGGCAAGTTGATGAAGGAATCTAAAATTGTAATTCCTAACATTTTCCCTAGGTAGCTTTCTTAAGTTGGTGAAGTTGCTAGATGCTATGGTAGGGCTTGTGAATTTGTCAAACTAAGTCCAAAACTTATTTTTGAATTCCTGACATGAGTTAATGGAGGCATTATGGAGCATCAGAAACCATTGGGTTGCTTTGGTTTTGAAAGCTATCACAAATACCCTACATGCTACATTATTTTAGACAATGTTGTGGATGCCTAGTACGGTTTCGAAACATTGTATATGTTGGCAAGCATCGCTAGTAGGGGTTGTGGGATCGAAAAAAAAATTATATTTTGAAGTGATTTTGGGATATCATGATAATTAGTGAAGTTGCAAGGGTTGCTAACCAAGGGAGCTGGGGGTTGATTAGCTTCCATCGTAGTCCGAGTTCTCCTAGGAATAAAACTTGGGAAACGTGAGGCTTGTTGTTTCCTTAATGTGAAGAGACGAGTGATTGGTCAGTTAGAAGTAGATGGGAGTTTACTCATAAAACAAAACTATAAAATATAATTATTAGAATAAAACTATAAAATTATGTAAAAGAAAAGAAAATATTGAAATAATAATTTTTTTGGTAAAAAAAAACTAAAATATGCTATATTTAAAAAAAGAGATATATATTTTTTTGAAAAGAAAAATAAATGTATAAAATTGTAATACTTATAAAATTAAAAGCAAATAGTAAAATGCAAAATTTTAAGAAAATAAACTTAAAATTACATAATTAAATAAAACCACCTTACTTATCCCAGGACTAATGTAAGGACCGCCAAAACACAAATTTGAAAATGGAACTGAGGAACAAGGATTTCTTTTTAAAAAAAAGGATTAAAGAAAAATGGGTGATAAGACCCAAAAGTTTTCAAGAAATGAACTTTTTAGAACAAGAAATAAAGGGCTTGAAAATTCTTTTAAAAAAATTCTTCAAGGCAATGGTTAAAAATAGAAATTTTAAATAAAAACAAGTTTGAAATAAGGAAAATGAAATTTTTGAAAAACAGAATACGGATTGGAAAATGACAGAAAATAAATATTTTAGAAAATGGGATAATAAAGGTTGGAGAAATGGTCATCCTTCTAGTGCCAAAAAGGTCTTGATGCATAAATTTTGGTCACACCAACACTAGAAAAGAAAACTCATTTTAGGAGACTATTGCCTAGGGTGTCTTTGGTATGGGTATAGAAACCTGGAAATAGTCTCAGCTAGAGAGGGCTATGTGGCCTTTTGCAAATAATAAACTAGAAAGAAATCTAGAATTTAAATTAAATAATTATCTTCAATATAATAAGTAACTAGCAGAAATGAATTTTCCCTGGTCCCGTTGATGTTGTCGATCTATCACTGCCAATGGTGTCCACTGCTGGGCAAGAAGACCACGATCATCGTGAAAGACAGAGAGAGAGATAGAGAGAAAGAGAGACTGCCCACTGCAGTCCACACAGGGTAGTAGCTACTATCCTCAAAGTCTACCA
>MNCI01013895.1:190704-240744 GCA_015680685.1 Gnetum montanum | reverse complement strand
TTTTATAGCCATTGTGGCCATCCATAATGATGCTTACATTTTATGTAACGGCTACAGAAATCACCACCACTTCTTGTGTAATAACACCCATGTTCTCTAATTAAGTGCCCACTTATGTCCATACTTCCAAAACATCAACCACTAATATCTATAACCACTACCATCAATGACCACCACCTAGCAGTTACTGCCCACTACTCGCATGATTTTTTACTGTGGTTATTAAGAGAGAGAAATAGAGACATTGATCATCGTGGTGCCATGAGAGCATGGAAGTGTTGACATCAGCACAATCATTTATGGATTTTGTTGATCTTATTTGTTGTTAAAGAAGTTGATTTAGGTTCTGTAACAAGTGTGGTGATCTTCTTGCTCTTGTCATCTATGTTTTTACTGTATTCTGTATTGAAGTTGTAAACACTTTTTAGAGCATTCATGGAGTTAGTGCGGTGAAGTTTGAAAACATGAGCCAAGAATACCAAGGATATAGTCTGCAAAGCTTAAGCTCTTGTGAATTCTCTACTTCTATGTTTTTTTTTTTGGGAATTAGGAGGATTGTATTTCACTGACTGGTGCAAGCAGCAAAAGTGTTCTTCTACTGAATCTTGGTTCTTGTTCATCTTCTTAAATTCATAACACTTAACATATCAAAATTGAAATTAAATTTGATTGTATCTATACATTTTGAAATAACTTATTGAATTTGTTCAACAAAGTTTTATTATTCTAGGTTTCAAATCTTACTTTGAAGTAGGGTCATTCAAAATCCCTATTTTGAATTGGCTTTTAATCTCTTACATAAATTATACAAACTTACAAATACATTGCAAATATGATCTTAATACATGCAAAGGACTTGGTGGAGATGGCTTCAACCTGATTGACCTAGTCATTCCATGCTCGTCATTCCCCATGATCAATGTAGAAAAAGAATTTGTTTTATGATTTTTCCATATTCCCACATCACTCATAGTATGTATGTAATGACAAGGACCCGATCTAGACCTGAATCAATATTTATTAATCAATTGATAATCACTGATTCATAAATTTACATTGTGATTTCATACATAAATATTAATTATTCAATATTTACTATTTTTATTCTTGTGTCGGTTCCATCACCATTATGTTCCATATATAGTCTTATGAGATTTTCCTTTATTCTTGCGTTTTACATTGCTTAGTTGTTTCAAGTTTCAACATTTTGTTATGGAAAGGGGATATATGAGGGATCTGAATTTAGATTCTGATAGAGTAAAAAAACTCAATCTTCTTATGCAAATGCAGAAAACCAAAAACAATAACAGCAAGATTTATTGTATTTCTCAGAAATAACAAACATTCAAGTCTTAACTCTTGTGTATATGACTGATTCCAAGATAGATTTAAATAGAAACATCTAGGATTGCAAAATTGGAAACATCTAAAATTAACTAAGATAGATCTTCACAACACGTTTAGAAGTCTTATATCATCTTTAGGGAAAATTCTAAAACTATTGGATGGTAGAAATTGAAAGTGTAGTTCACGAATAATAAACTACTAATTCATTGTTGTGATCTCTCACTTCACAGCTTTTTTATCATGATAACCATGGCCAATGATCTCCCACTTGGAGATTTTGATTGAGGATCAATCATATCTCCACACCATCCTTTCTACCTTGTCATGCTATGTTGCTTATGCTTTTGATAGGCCATATGAGGATCTACTCCAGACTTATTCATGTTAATAAGCTTGGTCAGAACATCTACAAGATTATCGTTGGTGTGTATCTTCTGCATATCCACACTTCCATCTTCTACTACATTATGAACAAAGTGCAATTGTACTCCTATGTGCTTTGTTCTTAAATAAAAGGTTGGATTCCTTGCAATATGCAAGGTGCTCTAACTATCACAAAATAGAGGAATCTTCTCTTGTTTGTGTCCAAGCTCCTACAATAACCTTTGAATCCAAATTGCTTCCTTGCAAGCTTGTGTAGTTGGCAGGTATTCTACTTCTATTGTAGATAATGCTACTACTATTTGCAATCTTCATACTTAGCTTATAGCTCCTCCTGCAAGTGTAAACACATTGCCTATAGTAGATTTCCTTTTATCTGGATCACCTACAAAATTTGAATCCACATAACCCTTAAGAGTAAATTCTAATCCTCCATAACATAATGCAACACCTGAGGTACCCTTAATATATCTCAGGATTCTCTTAACAATACTCTAATGCTCTTGTCTAGGATTTTCCATGTACCGATTAACCACTCCCACTACTTGTGCAATGTTTGGTCTTGTACAGATCATAGCGAACATTAGGCTTCCAACTACTGATGCATACAGTACTCAAGACATCTCATTCCTCTCTACTTCATTGCTAGGACACATCTCAGAGGATAATTTGAAATTAATAGGAAGTGGGGTAGAAATTGGCTTACAGTTTTGCATGTTGAAGCATCGCAAGATCTTACCCAAGTAGTTTTTCTGAGAAAGCCAAATCTTCTTGTTATTTCTGTCCTAGTGGATTTGCATCCCTAGAATCTTGTTTGCTGGTCCCATGTCTTTCATATCAAATTCCCTAGCCAACTATGCCTTCAATTCTTGGATTTTCTCTTTGTTGGGGCCTACAACCAACATGTCATCCACATACAATAGCAAAACAATGAAATCTTCATCAAAACTCTTGAAATTTGTACAAGGGTCTACACTGAGTCTATTGTACCCAAGGTTCATGATATACGAGTCAAATCTCTTGTACCAACACCTTGGCACATGTTTGAGACCATACAAAGATTTGTTCAACCTACAAACTAAGTTCTCTTTGCCTTCTTTTGCAAAACCTTCTAGTTGGAGCATGTAAATCTCTTCTTTAATATCTCCATGAAGAAAAGCCTTTTTCACATCTAGTTGTTCTAGATGTAGGTCAAATGTAGCACACATTACTAGGACTACTCTAACTATTGTACATCTAACCACAAGAGAAAATATCTCATTTAAGTCAATTCCTTCTTTTGGAGCATATCCCTTTACCACCAATCTTGCATGATATCGCTCCACTTGGTCGTTACTATCATGTTTGATCTTGTAGACCCATTTGTTTCCAATAGCCTTCCTTCCTTGTGGTAGTGTAACAAGATCCCATGTCTTGTTTTTGTGTAAAGCTTCAATCTCCTAGTGCATTGCTACCATCCACAAAGAGACATCTGGACTTTTGGATGCCTCATGTAAAGTTGAGGGCTCTCCATCCTCCATGAAAAGGCAATATGCAACATTACTTTCAATAACATAATCTGAGTGCCAAGTTGGTGATCTTTTTACCTAAGATGATCGACAAACTTCATAAGCTTTAGATTTGACTGGTTCTTTCTCTTCATACATTGATATTGCTTCAATAGTAACCAAATCTTCAACTTTTGTCTTATCTTCTACTTGAAATCTAGTAGTCTCTAAATTCTCCTTTGAAGTGCTATCATCTCCCTTCTCTTGCATTTTATCTTCTACAAATATCACATCTCTGCTGATGAAAACCTTGTGGGTAGTGGGATCCCACAAGTGATACCCCTTAACTCCATTAGCATGCCCTAAGAAGATACATTCTATGGACTTTGGGTCCAACTTCAATCTTTCTTGGTCATTGTACATCACATACACAAAACTTCCACATGTATGGAGATGAGAAGAAATAACTAGCTTAGCAATCCACGATTCCATTGGTGTTTTTAGATCAATCGCAGTTGATGGAGACCAATTGATTAAAGAGTAGGTGGTATTGATTGCTTTTGCCCAAAATGATTTTGTTAGATTTGTAGCCCTCAACATTGATCTTGTTTTTTCTAACAAGGTTCTATTCATTCGTTCTACCACTCCATTTTTTTGAGTGTGAGCCACTATAAACTGCCTCTTGATGCCTTCTTGTTGAAAAAATGCATTAAATTCATCACTTGTATATTCTCCTCCATTATCTGTCCTTAGACACTTGATCCTTTATTTGGACTCAAGTTCTACCTATGCTTTTAAAACTTTGAAGACTAAAAAGACATCTGCCTTCTGTTTGATTGGATAGACCCAACATATCCTAGAGTAATCATCAATGAAAGATACAAAGTATCTTACTCCTCCTAGGGAAGTGATTGGTGCTTGCCAAACATCAGAGTGAATCAAGTCCAAGATGTCTTTACTCTTAGCTATTGATGTACTAAATTTTAATCTATGTTGCTTACTAGTGACGCAATGCTCACAAAATGGTAAACATACCAAATTGAGCCCAGGAAGTAGTCATTGTTTAGAGAGAATCTTCAAACCTTATTCTGCATATGACCAAGCTTTTGATACCACAACATCGTCGATTCTTCTTCCAAACTAGTTGATGCAACAGAAGACTCTTCCACTTGATGTGTGTTCCCCAGAAGCATGTACAAATTTGTAGCAACCTTTTTTACCTTCATTACCACAAGCACACCTTTGGTAATCTTCAAGATCCCATTCTTTATATGTGTTTTGCACCCAACATCATCTAGTTGTCCTAAAGATAGTAGAGTTTTCTTGAGGCCCTCCACATGTCATACCTCTTGTATGATGCAAATAGTGCCATCATACATCTTTATCTTGACAATACCACTACTAGCGATTCTCAAAGCATGATCATTTCCCATGTACACAGATCCTTTTAAGATTGGTTTGTAGTGATGAAACCATTCTCTCCAAGAGGTCATGTGTTATTTTGCTCCTGAATCCAAGATCCAAGCATCAATGAGCTTTTATCTACCTTCAACAATAGTTGCCTCACTGTATAAAACATCACCATTGATGAGTGGCAAGGTACCCCTACACTCAACCATACGAATACGAGTATTACACATGTGATCTGGTCGAACTCCGCAGACTAAGTGCCTATACGCCTCATGGAACACCTAAGGTTAATCAATCGTTGTCCTTCCAAGCTTACTTGTATTTGTCATGATTGTATGGTTAAGCAAGCTTGAGGCATGTGATTTTTATATCTTTTATGTTTTATCGCCTATGCTAATAGGGAAAAGGTGAAGAGACTAATTAACTAACTTTAAGTAACTAAGCCTTAATTAACCTAGCATTAGTATTTATTCTCACTTGTCGTTTCACACCCTGAACCAATGCAATGCTACTGGGTTACCAAACACTATTTGTTACTGGGATTACCAACTGTAACGCACGTGCTCGAAGCAGTCATACTAAATGCACTTAACTATGAGAGTTGAGGGTTGAGAGAGATTAAGTCCTTAAGAAAGCATTTAAACAATGAACAATAAATAACAATAATTAAAGTCCTATTTAGCTTAGTCCATGCATTGCAAGGTTTATCCAAAAGTTCATCTTTATTTCTGTACACAAACGTATGCTCAGGTACAATATTTGCTCGAATAAAGATCTGTTCACTTTGGGACTCCTACTGCAGGCACATGGAAATTATTCTATCTCTGGAGAGGTAAAACTGCCAGAGTTTCACTAAGGGTCTAGATCTAGATGGAAAAATAAGGGAGAGCTACCTCTTATTTATAGAACTGGTGACAGACCACGATATCACAGGGAAAGACGCGATATTGCGTATGCGATATCGTGTCCCATCATACCCCCATGACTGAATAAAAATTCGTGCTTGAGTTCCTTACAAAATATTGGGAAGGTATGGGATTATTGACTTGAATGGAACTAATAATGAATGGGATGACATGTGAATGGATCATCATTACAGAACATGACAAAACTAGTATTCATGACAACAAGAGTGAACACTTTATACATTTGATATCAGGCCTTATTTGGCAGCAGAGAGAGAAGAGAGAAAAAGTCTACTACTATCAACGCCAAGATTGCACCTTTCATTGTCCATCCGTAAGTGCACCATCAATCTTGTTCCTTGCATAACTGCTTCAGTACCGATCCATTCCAAGTGTTCCCTCCAGATCCAATTCCGTTGTTGTATGATTGCCATCTGCACACACAACACAGTCTTATATTAGCAAGGGTAAATGAATTACAATGTAATTGATACCTTACTTTGGTGAAAGGTGCATTGGCTGAGTTGTGGTATGGCTGATTGCGGATTCTAGAGATATACTAATGATGACTACCCAAGGTATAGGGGCTAGGAGAAAATCAAAAAAATTGGACCAGGACCCCCATGACTAATCGCGAACCTCCGGTAGCGAGAGAATGGAAAAAGATAAGGAATAAGAAGGATGAAGAAAAAGAGACAACTGTAACGTCAATGAAATGGATGTCAAGATGGAAATGAACAAAATAAGGTTGATTTCAAAAATGTTAAGGGAAAGAATTTAACTGGTGCACCAAATAGGAATGCCAGTGGGTCCTCCCCAAAGCAGGCTTATGCCCTTAATGCCCTAACATCCCACATTCAGGAATGCCATAGGCTCTAGGAATGTCATTTGGAAACAAGAGTTAAAGTCTTAACCACAAGAATTTACCAAAAAGAAAACAATGCATCCACTAAGATATGGACTATTGATACAACTGGCAATGAGGTGAACAATGGAGAGAAGAATGGAGAGAAGAGAATGGAATGGAATCCCAAGAACAAGGTGGTGTATAGCCCCTTGTGTATTTCATGGTTAATGTGACTTCGTAAATCTCATTCCAAATCTAGCCTCAACAAACCACATCTAGTGACTTCACATTAATACATTGGCCAAACCATCCACTTGAAGTAACAAGAATGCTCCACCAAAGAATCACCAACATTCCGGTGAAGCGAAAGATGAGGTAGGAAGCGAGGAAGGACCTTAGTTAGAGGGAACATTTTTATTTAGTTCCATAACTAGTGCTTGTAGCCCAAGTGATTATTTTTTCTAAGGGGTGTGCTTTGAATTCTCACTCTTTTTTTTTATTTTTTTTCATGTGTTTATGCGTGAGAACCACACCATGCAAAGACTTTGTTATTTTTATTAGCTTAGCTTCTCGATAATGGAGCAATGTCAGAATGGGAAGAAAAAATCAAGAAGAAAACATTCAAGCACCCAAGAGAATGGCCAACACAAATGCATTAAATCCCCTTGAAGTCACACCCTTTTCAATCCTTGAGTCCTTCCTTAGTTTGAGAAATACCCAGTTACCGATTCGTTGATAGTTCTTATTTAAAAAGGGACTATACATTTCCAAGCCGAGAGGGACCATAGAAATTTATGGATGTATGAATGATGTGGACTCATTGCCTACTACATCAAAAGAACCATATCTTAGCATCAACATCATAACTTCAAGGTAAAAACCAAACATTAGCAACCAATAGAAAAATAGTTCATACCATCATTAAGAGCACTTATTGGGTGACAAACTTAACAAGATGGATAACACACACACATATACACCCAAATAAAAGAAAAAGTACAAACGATGTTGTAAAACAAAAACAAGAAAAGTTAAAGAAATTTGTAAAAAAAAATTTGTAAAACAAAAATGTGTAAAAGAAAAAATGCGTAAAACAAAAACTTAAAAAGAATTGAGGGCCTCAAATGATCAGCATAGGTGGCCATCTCCCCCATAACTGAATTGAAAGGGAGAGATCCAAAATAATGAGTGCTTATTTGAATTTCTTAGAAGTGTCCAACTTCTCCCAATTGATGTTTTTAGGTTAAGGGTTGGAAGTTGGCGACGCTCATATTCCAATGTATCTATGCCTTCGTTGTGGTTGCAAGTTGTTCCCTCAATTAGTTCCATGCATATTGGTGGGTTGCTCTCTTGATTAGCTGTCAACCACTGGGTGTTCTCTTCTTGTGTGGTTGCTACATACAGGCACCTTTGTATGTTAGTTTCCTGGGCACACTGGTTGCATGCACGAGATGCTGAGCATTCCTCCATGTCATCACCCTCTGTGTCACTATATGTGATGCATGGAACTTTCTTTTTCTTAATCTTTCCATAAATATTTTCCTTAGATATTTCCAAGGAAAGATCGTAGACTCCCAGGCATGTGTTGATGGTGCTGAGCCATGCCCTCCCCATTATAATTGGAAAGTCCCCTTTGTTACTATTGACTTCTATCATTAGGAAATCAGCTGGGTATGACCAGCCACACATAGTGGTAACGATGTCCTCCTCCAATCCCAAGGGAATAGTGATGGACTGGTTAGCCAGCTCTAGTTGAATATTGCTCTTCTTGAGTGGAGGCAGGTTCTAGGCTTTGTACATTTCTTGTGATATTAAGTTGACTCTGGAACCTAAGTCAAGAAGAGCCTTACGTGGTTCATTCCCAGCAACTTGGAGGTAGATTAAGGGACTTCTAGGGTCAGAGAGTTTCCTGGGAAGGTGGCCTACCTTGATCTAATCAGTAATGGTATGTGTTACATAACTGTGTGCGTTGGGCTCTGTTGTTGGTTTAAAGGGAGCTCTGAAGCCTTTCTTGATGGAGGAGTGGTTATAGCCTCAACTGCTTGTGGTTGTGAGAGCTTGTTTGGGTTTTTGATTCTGAAGAAATTTCTTCTCTTCGTGTGGTTGTCAAAACCAGCAGTAGGTTTAAGGTTTACAGCTCTCGTAGCATTACGTTGCTACGGTTGAGTGGGGAGTTCCCCTTGCATTGTTGGAGTGGGTGGTAGTGGAACTATCGGCGTAAGAGTGGTGGATGGATTCGAAGGATGGTATGTATGTGGTGTGTCTCCCGTAGGAGAAGGAGTCCTAAAATACTCCCGAACTTGGTAGTGACGTTGTGAGTTTACATGACCCATAGAGTCACTTGGAGAAATCGGCTGCTGCACGTAATAGCCATATGGGTCTGGTTGCTGGTAAGGGTATTGTTGCCTAGGTGGTGGCATCCCCCATGACTATGGGTATTTCCACTGCTGGTGTTGCCCAATAGGTTGTGGCAGAGTTCCACTTGGATAATACGTTAAGGGTTGGTGAACTGCCTTAGGTTACCTTGGGGATAAGGTAATCTCTAGGGTGCCTACCATTTGTTAGGTCTTGGGTTGAGTGCATACACCCCAGACTCTTGCAAATGTGAGATTATTGGGCAACATCCCTTAGGATGGTCATATTGGAAGATCTCACATCCATCGTCATTGTCTGTATCTGAATCCACAATCTCATCGGTGATAGTCATTTTTCCTTTACCCTTGTTATGTGCATGGTCTGAATCTCTTTGCTTTTTCTTATCATGGTCACTACTTCGTTCCTTAGACTCCTCTACAATTTTCAGAATAGTTTCAAATCTACTATCTAAGGAGTCCCACATTTGATCTACCTTAGCCGACACTTTGGTTGTTAACTTTTGAAGTGGTAACGTTTTTCTATTCACCAACTCTTCGAGTGGTGACTCATCCTCTTCCTCACAGAATCTTACTCCCTTCTTTCGGAGGGAAGGATCGCGGTTATATTCTTCCGCACTTTCTCTTTTCCGTAGCTTACCTTCTTCTTTAGCTACTTGCTCCAACAATCTATGAACTTCACGGGACCTAAGTTCTGATAATCTTCCTTGGGCATATGTCCCAAGGGTTCTCCTAGTTTTGTGTCTTAGCCCATCTACAAGGTGGCATAGTTGATCCCATTGTCCGTAACCATGGCCTGGGCAACGATGTAGCAATGCATAATATCGATCCATGGCAGCATCCAAGGGTTTGTGATTACCTTGCTTCCATCCGTGGATCTGCTTATGCAAGTTGGACACTCTGGAGTACGTTTGATATTTATTGTTGAACAATTCTAGCATCGTACTCCACCGTCTAATGGATTCCGGTTCTAAGGACCAGTACCAACTCTCTGCTTCTTTTATGAGTGTCCTAGGGAACAACTTTAACTTCTGCCACTTGTTTTCAATGTTTTGCAAGGTGCAGGCATCGAGGAATGCCTGTAAGTGATTTTGCGGATTAGCATTGTATCCCCCCTCAAGTCGTGGGATATTATTCATGTCTAGTCTCTTGATACGACTATCTTTCTAGTGCCTTGTAGGTATTCTCACAACCTCCATAATGTCTAACATACTCTAGGTTGCTAGTAGGGGTTCGTCATGGTAATCTCTCTCATGACATCTATTATGCCTACGTGGTTCCCTACTTTCCCTTCTATGCCTTGACTCTTTAGAATGCCCTCGTCCTCGCTCTCAACTTTCTCGTCGAGGTCTCTCATTTTGCTTATCCTTATCCTTGTCCTCACAGTTGGGCTCTTTGTGACTATGCCCGGATGTGGAAGGAGATGGTGAATGGTGCGATGAAGGGGAAGAAGAAGGGGAACCATCGCCATGACGATGTTTCTTACCTTCTCTTTGGTGGCTACGCCCCCGATCGTGATGACAATCAGAATGCTTACCCTTATCTTGTGCTTGTGTTCCCTCAGTGAACACTTGGTGTTCGTGGGGGTCAAAACCAGGGTTGTGTATCGTGGAGTGTAGGTTCTGATACCCCACCTCCTCACTATCGTTAGGAGAGGAAACATCATTTTGTGGAGAACCTATTGAGATAGGTTCACCACCCTTAACTTCTCTTATGACACGCGAAGTATTACCAAGGCCTTTGCCCTTCAACAATGTGTGGTGACTCTCCTACTACAAGTCCCATTGACGTTGCGCTTCTATGGGATGGTAGTCCCTCATGTTGTAATCACATGCAACGTACTCAACATATAATTGCAACATGTCAATTTGTGCAAGGGCACGAAGGAGCATGTTGGGAGCGGCTTTGTCTGGAGGCAACATTATGTTACCCTCCAAGTCTCTCCATCATAGTTGTTCGTCTTGATGGAAGACAAAGGTAAAGTCGGGTATATATTCATCATGATGAATATATACCACACTGAATTGTTGAGGAACTGGCGGATCTGGGTTACATGTGTTAGACCGCCGACAGTCTCTTGTGTGATCCCTAAGTGGTGAAGTACTTTTATGAGAAGAAGAAGACATTGTTATCTTGTCAATGTGCTATTGACCGTTGTTTAAATTTTCTTCTAATTAATCCTAAGGGTTCGTTTAAGCTTCCCAATGATATGGATCATTTCCTATGTTTTACTTAGCACACAAACAACTTAGTCCCCGACAACGGTGCCAATGATGAGTGGCGAGGTACCCCTACACTCAACCATATGAATACAAGCATTACACGCGCGATCCGGTCGAACTCTGCAGACTAAGTGCCTATACGCCTCATGGAACACTTAAGGTTAATCAGTCATTGTCCTCCCAAGCTTACTTGTATTTGTCATGTTTGTATGGTTAAGTAAGCTTGAGGCATGTGATTTTTATATCTTTTATGTTTTATCGCCTATGCTAAGAGGGAAAAGGTGAAGAGACTAATTAACTAACTTTATGTAACTAAGCCTTAAGTAACCTAGCATCAGTATCTGTTCCCACTTGCCGTTTCACACCCTGAACCAATGCAATGCTACTGAGTTACCAAACGCTATTCGTTACTGGGATTATCAAGCGTAACGCACGTGCTGGAAGCAGTTGTACTGAATGCACTTAACTATGAGAGTTGAGGGTTGAGAGAGATTAAGTTCTTAAGAAAGCATTTAAACGATGAACAATAAATAACAATAATTAAAGTCCTATTTAGCTTAGTCCATGCAATGCAAAGTTTATCCAAAAGTTCATCTTTATTTCTGTACACAAACGTGTGCTCAGGTACAATATTTGCTTGAATAAAGATCCGTTCACTTTGGGACTCCTACTGCGGGCACATGGAAATTATTCTATCTCTAGAGAGGTAAAATTGTTAGAGTTTTGCTAAGGGTCTAGATCTAGATGGAGAAACAAGGGAGAGTCGCCTCTTATTTATAGAACTGGTGACGGACCGTGATATCGCTTCCCATCAACCATCATATGAGGTACTTGCCACATTCCCTTGAGGATTCTTTTCATTACTCTTCTTGTTCCAACACTCCTTCTTCAGGTGTCCTTTCTTGCCACATTTGTAGCAAGTAATGTTTTTCTTTTTGCTTTTTGACTTTAATCTACCATGAATTTGGTTCCAATTGGGATCATGTTCCATGGATCTCCCTCTCATCATTGTTAAGGCCTCCACCTTGTTTGCTAACCTATTTTCCTTGTTCTTGCACCAACTTTCTTCTTCAAGAATTGTAGCTGCAACCTTGTTGAAGACAAGATCATCCATAAGGACATTGTTAGTCAAGTTAATGATTAGTTGATCATATGAATCAGGTAGACTTTGAAGTAGAATTTTTGCACATTCACCTGCATCTACTATATAACCCAATGATGTGAGTTGAGCAAATAAAGTATTTAAGATGTTGATATGGTCAGTTATGAATGAGGTTTCTGCCATACGAAGAGTGTAAAGTCTTCTCTTCAAGAAGATTTTGTTGTGGAGTGATTTAGCCTCATACAACTTCGTCAAAGTGTCCCGTATTTCCTTTGCCCTTAATTAGCCATCAAGTATTGTAGAGAATAAGCCATCAAAATTTACAGGAAAAAGTTGTTGTAACAGTTTCGATTTAAAATCAGGTTTTTACTGAGTAATGCATTGTGTTTTGGAACCTGCTGAAAATTTTTTATTTCTTGCATCTTCCCTCATTCAAATGTATTTATTTATTTATTTATTTATAACATCACAACAGTGGAAGGATACCAAGGAAAGCAGGGACGTAGTTGCTTTCATGAGTACAGTTACAATCAAAGCTCTGTTATCATATCAAGGCTAATCCATATAAATATGCCTATAAGTACAATCAAAGCTCTGTTATCATATCCAAGGCTAATCCATAGTTGCTGAGGTATTATTGGTTTTGGTTTCTAAAAGTAGGATTTGTGAACTGAGGTGATAAAACTCAGGGTTTTATTTTAAGGAAAAGCTTCTCAAAGAAATCTGAAATGTGAGTCATCTGTGGCCTGCAACAAGGGTTTTTGGTTGGTGCAGAAGAGAGCCATCTCTACAAAATCAGATATGTTCTTCCAGAGCGACTCATCTTCATTGCCTTCCAAAGAGAGTGTTCTGTCCAGAACTTGATCTCAGCTCTCTGGGAATGAATTTTGCATCCAACTGTGCAGATTAGAATATCCATTTGGATTTATATCAGTTGGGCTTTTACCTGTTACCATCTCCAGCAACAACACTCCAAAGCTCTATACATCTCCTTTGGATGTTACCATTCCTGCTCCATACTCTGCAAATTCATTGTTAAAATCTGAATTATTGATTGTGTAACAGCTAAGCAAATTCTATATATCCAGAAAATTTACCAACATGTACAATTGCAGATTCAAGATCAATAAAAACAGTTTAGAAACAACCCTAGTTAAATACTTAAATGAACAGTCACAAGGTAAAATCTGGGCAAGGACAAAAATTCATTCCACAAATCACAACCAAGATACAAGATCATAAAATTACTGGAATGAGTCAAGCCTAACAAAGAAACAACTGGGGTAAGTTTTACATGAAAGCTTTACGAGTGTAGAAGCAGCCAGCTAATTTGCCCACAAAAATACTATTTTTAATTAAAAATGTGGAAAATTATTTGAACGTGAATTCAGTTGAAATGCAACTAAAGCTACTGAAGTGTAAGTTGAGTACCTGGAGGAATATAACCGATAGATCCTGCAAGAGTCAAGGTGGAAGAAATTGAAGCTGTAGAATCAGTGCAGAAAAGCCTTGCAATGTGAAAATCAGCAGCATGGGCAACCATATCTTCATCTAAAAGTATGTTGCTGGGCTCAATATCAGTGGACGATTTCAAAACTGCAATAATGATGCAGATACTATAATCCACGTGCAAGATCCAGTGCTATGCCTACCATCTGGTTGAGGGTCAGCTATTCATGGTCTCGGTTCAGGGCCTCTGCCAAACTTCCTTTTGGCATCAACGGCATAACCAGGGCTTTCCATCCCAACATACTCCCATGACTTGCACAAGATTTCTGTGCTTAACCATGCTCAGGACCTTGCATTCTGAAACAAAAGTTTTGAAGGCTTTTTCATCGGTGTTTTTGTTTAGAAGCTTAACAGCCACAGCTGCACCATCTCTGAGAATTCCCTTGTACAGAGGATAGGATGCTGGAAACTAGCAGGTTACCCCTGCTAAACCCTTGTGTGGCTTCGTTGATTTCTCTGTAGAAGAACCAATTTGTTATATTCAGAAGTTAACCCTGCTCTATAAATTAAAATTTCATAGCATCTCCTTCCATAGTACATTGAAACAAATAGAATGATAAACATCAGCAAAGCACCACCGACTGCAGCAACTAAAGCAACAATTATTTTAACTTTAGAATGAGAGCCAGAGTTTGCGCATCCATCTGAGCCAGAGCTTTTTAAGCATGTGCATCGAGGTAGCCCTGCCCACTCTCCACAAAGATGCGGATTTCCCAGAAACGACTGCCTGGTAAACTTGGGAAATGATCCTCCTTTTGGAATTTGCCCACCCAGATCAATGAAAGAAAGATTGAGGCTTTGAAGCATCTGCAGTTTCTCAAGCTTAGAGGGTATGGAACCAGAAATATTGTTGCGGGAAATGTCCATGGACACGAGGTATCCCGGCTGGCTCAGAGACCTTGGAATAGGTCCTTCAAACTCATTAAAAGATAAATTCAGATATTGCACGTTGTTACAATGGGAATTGTGCCGCTGATTCTATTTGCTGAAACATTTACACCTAGCACATAAATCATGTGACCAATTTCTGCTGGCAATCTCCCATCCAAGGATTTACATGACAAATTAAAGATTGAATGTTGTATAGATTTGAGACTTCCAGTGGGATGGAGCCTTCAAACTTACTTCAAGAAAGGTCTAGAAGCTCTAATTTGTAACATTCTCCTAAGCTGGAAGGAATGGAAGGAACGGTACTTGACAGATTATTATGATCCAAGACTAAACGCCTTAGATTTTTTAGGTTACCACTTGCATAAGGAATTCCGCTTAACAAGTAGTTATTGGGTATTTAAAGCTCATACAGAGTAGAGCTAAGCCCCCAATTTCAGAGGGTATGCTGCCTTCCAACTTGGTTCCTAAAAAACTTTTTGAATTTTCTTGAATTCTCCCACCAATCCAGAAATCCCTCCTGTGAACTTGTTTTCAGACAAATCAAGTTCTATCAAGTTTTCCAGCCTTGATAAGGCATCCCAAGGAATTGGCCCATAGATATGATTCCCATTCAACGTTAGTGAAGTCAGGCTTTGTGGGAACACTCTGGGTAATATTCCACTCAGCTTGTTGAAGGATAAATCTAGAGACAGTAGGTGGAGCAATTTGAAAGAACAGACAAAATAGAAACGGTTCCATCACTCACAAGATGATTGGACTTTGCAGTGAACTTGAGCAGGGGCAGCTTTCCTAGCTGTGGAGGAATAATTCCAGTAACCTGATTCCGGTCAAAATCAAGTTCAACAAGATTACAGCAATTGCTGAGAGGAGGAGGAATGCTGCCTGTAAGGCTGTTTCCCCATAAATAGAGGACGTTCAGGTTTTTGAGCATGCCCAACTGGGAAGCAACATATCCTGTTGCATGTCTACCTCCTTATCCTGTTGCACGTCTACCTCCTTAAGTGCAGACATGTTGCAAATTGATTCAGGAATAGCACCCGTTAAATGGGGATTCTTAAAAACCATCAAATGTTGAAGATTCTTTAGCTTGCTGATTTCTTGTGGTAGCATGCCTGTTATCTGGCTCTGGAAAATACCTAAAAAATGAAGTAGAGTAAGGTTTCCTGTGGAAGAGGAAATAGGGCCGGAGAGATTGTTTTTACCGAAAGCAAGGGCCTGGTGACTGAACATGAATGTTGCCAGGGATGTTGCCTTGCAGGTTGTTATTTGCAAGAGACAATATCTGCAAATCACTAAGATTTGCAAAAGTACTAGGAATTGTTCCTTCTAGTTTATTTTCACAGAGATATAGGATCTCAACATTTTTCAAAAGACCCAGTTGCAGAGGAATCCAACCGTGAAATGAGTTATTGCAGGGTAAGTAAGATGAGATAGATTGGCAAGGGAGGGAGATATGGTGCCCTGGATTTGCATATTCAAAGATCAAGCTTCACCACTCTGCCGTCTGAGTTGCAGTAAACGTGACTCCAGTTGCAGTGGTAGCAGATGGGAAGCCAATTAGCCAAAGCACCATAAGGATCATACTCCACCATTTTCATGAATTCAAGCAAGCTTACATGCTCTTGTTCATGCAATGATTTTATGGTGCAGTATTCATCATGCAAAACGAAACCAGAAATAGTTGCCATAACATAACACTGCAGCACATCATATATACCCTCAGATTCTAAAACTTCCCGTAGACGTTGCAGAAGATTTGGGCTCACCGGGTCGAGATGCTGAGTTTCAATACCCACGATTTGGGTTCGCTGGGTTGGGATGCTGAATTTAAAGACCCAGAAGAGATCAGATACACAGAAGAAATATGGAAGATCATAAACCTGATTGCACATACCATGTATGCATGTCTTCAACTCCATTATCATCCATGGTAATTGCTCGATACATATTTTTAAATTTTTTCCAAATTCAAACTACTAACTCATCTGCCTTTTTGGTCCAGGCAGAAACAAGCACAGCAAAGGTTAGCTTCATCAGTTATGGCCCTTTACATGGCCTTTATGCCCACATACAGTCATCTTTTCAGAAATGGTGTATAGATTTGGGTTATTGAAGTGATCTTGTCTTCACAACAGTACGCTGCAAACCCTCCATCTTAAAATCCTGAGGTGAGATCGGCACCCAGAGGAACACCCTATAGTAATTGTATGCCTCAAAAAGCCAATCCTGCTTGCAGTTTCTGCACAGCTCAGGGTATTATAATCCACGGGCATTGACAATGGGTTCTTGTTTTATGGCTTACAGTTTCTCACAGGTCAGGTATTATAATCACAGACATTGACAATGGGTTCTTGTTTTATGGCTTGCAGTTTCTGCACGGCTCAGGGTTTTATAATCCACGGACATTGACAATGGGTTCTTGTTTTGTTCTCAGGGTTTTATAATCCACGGACATTGACAATGGGTTCTTGGGTTCTTGTTTTGTTGTATTCTTTTACCATTGATACTTGAATGTTGTTTTATTTGTTACATTGTTTGCTGAAGGAAACTGAAACAGAAACTTATTTTGTGTCAATTCTGCTCAAGTTACTGAAATCAAAACTATGTTTTCGTTCGGTTTTGTTTTAGCTAATACTAGAACCTGCTTGTTAAAAAATGTAACGGTTGAGAATGTCTATAAGGCCAATCCAGATCATGGTTTTCGGAGTGCTGCTTTACTAAATATGGACCACTTACTGTTGCTGGGTTGGTTCTGGACATTATTTCCTTTGCAAGAGGAATGGGAACCTTCCTTGGGGTTCATCAATTCTGAAATATATACTCATGGAGAATTGGCTGCTGTATATAATTTGGATTGCAAATTTTATGGTTTTTTAGATTTTTCTTTTTTGGGAGAAAATTCATTGCAACTTCTAATACATTCATGGTATTTGGATCCTAAAAATTTTAACTCTTTTCTCTGTATTATCTAGAAACAAATTTAGCAAAGTTGGTACTTTAGCACCAGGGCAATAATGGGTTACACTTTAAAGATAAGTCTCTATGAGTAATCCTCTCTCAAACTCAGGTCTTTGACTTGGGATACGAGCACCTCACCATTAGTCCAAATGATGATCTTCAAGAAAAATTACCTTTGCTTTATGAAAATAGACAAATAACAACTTCCCTCGCACAAAGATAAATAGTCACCTAGAGACAAATGCCTAAGATAAAAGGGGACATGTAATGGGATCTATGCATGGTTTTATCTAGAAACATGCAATTTTAAAGTTGCACAGAAATTTTAACTCCAATGTTTATGAGAATACCTCTGGTTTTATTTATATTACTTTAGATTTCAAATTTATTATGTCCATCATAGACCATAGTGGGTCCATTGGACAAAATAGTTTACAATGAGCTAATAAACATTTCATGAATATGGAACACCTCTTCAAGAAAGTATCCCAAATACAAAGCATTTTGATCAAAGAGTTCATGCAACTTATTGATTGCAATGGAATACTTAAAATGTAAACCACCCAATTCTGAAATTGGGTAATTTAAGAAATAATGCTACACATTTTATAAAACATTCTAAAGATAGTTGACAGGTATGCTATTCTTTAGGGATGTGGTGCCATCTTCTTATCTTTATTAACAAATGTTGTGATCCAAGGCAAGCTCCAACAATAGCTACTTTTAAATGTAATGGTATTGCACAATATAAATATTGGGCACTTTTTTTAAAATCATTTTCCTTGAACATAATATAGATAAAAATAATTTTTATCTTTTACTCTATCCCATAGTTCAAAATGTATTTTTTTGTTTGATAAGTCTTCTAGTTTGTGGAGGTGTGCATATCAAATCTAAAGCTTAGACATTCTATTGTTGGAGTCATGCAATCCTTGTTTGAACCCTCCACTATCTTAGTTAGCTAAATAAACCTTTGTGGATAAATGAATGCTCGGATAAGTTAACATTTTATCACAAAAAGATACGAGTTGGTAGAGAGCTTCAACTTCTACTAGCATTATATCAGCTTCTAGGAGTACAATATCATATGGTGTCTGCAATTTTACTTTAAATTCATGATGTGAAAATTGTTTTTGTACATGCTATAGTTGTTGCCACATTTTAGCAGAGAGACTAGGTACCTAGGCTATAGATTGATACAATAGAATAGGCAATACTAGAGTATTAAAAAGTAGAATTAGTATTTTTTCCATTTAGAAGAAAAAATAGTATTTTATCAAAATATTAAAACATTCCAAGACTAACTTGAAAAGGCTTCTTTGAGGCTATATACTAAGGTGGTAAATTAAAAAATTCTACACTATGAAACTTGAATATAGGATTAGAACTTGACAATGAGCATACACAAAAACCCATAACTCAAACAACCAAAGATATCAAAAGTGGTTTGAAGGCTTTCTCATGATCATTTAATGATTTAGTTTAATTGGAAATATGACCAACATCCTCTAAACTCCAAATTTGAAGTATTTGAATAATCCTTTGAAATTAGCCATATAAAAATTCCACTTAGACCAAAATAATAAGACAAGTGCATGCCTAAATCTTGATGCCTCCATTTATTAACCCAAAAAAATTAAATCCACCAAAAAAGCCATCAATCCAAATATTGAATATCACATACAATCTCTAAACCTCATTGCTGACTATAATGGTCCCATATAGGGTTTAGAATCTAATCCTACTTCAACAATAGGATCTTTCTAAAATTGTAAGGAGATAAACATATGTCAAGACCCACTATTGAGTTGATATTAAAATACTATTAATGCATCAACCAGAAAAAAATGTGTATAGCAATTAAGCATTTAGAAGACTTCAATTAAGAATTCAAAACATTAACGATTTTCAATTTACATGCATTGTGTGAAAAGCTTCCTGGTAAGCCTTCTTGTAAATGATCATAGAATCATAAGTTTTGACTCATGGATTCAAAGGCTATGTCATTAAATCCTTTATTAACATTTTTACTAATACATCCAAAGTCACACACAATCTTTGAATCTCACAATTACTTGTAATGGTCCCATATAAGGTCTAGAATTTAATCTTACTTCAACAATAGGATCTTTATAACATTTCAAGGAGATAACACATGTCAAGACCAACTATTGAGTTAATATTAAATTGATAGTACAATAATATCAATGCATCAACTAAAAAAAACTATATGGAAATTAAGCATTTAGAAGACTTCAATTAAGAATTTGAAACATTAACAATTTTCAATTTACATCCATTATCTAAGAAGCTTCCTAGTAACCTTTTTGTAAATGATTGTAGAATCATAAGTTTTGACTCATGGATTTAGAGGCTATGCTATAAAATCTGTTATTAACATTTTTACTAATGTACTTTGTCATTTGTATATTAATATCCCTAGAGAGGTACCCCTACACTCAACCATACGAATACAAGCGTTTTCACACATGATCTGGTTGAACACCGCAGATGGACTAGTTGTGACACGTAGACAGTTATCCTTAGGTCGCAGTTCGTTGTCTTCCCACCTAGACAGTTACCAAGTAGTCACACTTAAATGCTCATAATCAAGTCGTACTCATTCCGTGTTCTAACGTGAGTTTAAGGGTGAGAGAGACTAATTAAGAAAGTAGTAAATAACAATTAAATAAATAAATAGCAAAGTGAATACTGTAATGATGAAGTAATCTCAATCTTTATTGCCGATCATGTGCATGTCCAAGTACGTCACACTCGAATAAAAGATGTCGTACAATTACATTCACCACACTACAGGCAGACACTGGAAAATAATCTATCTCTGGAGGGATCAAATTGCTAGAGCTTTGCTACAATCTAACCTATTGTTTTGAAACAAGGGAGAGCCACCTCTTATTTATAGACATGGCGACAGACTGCAATATCACGTACGTGATATCGTAGTCCATTCGATATTGTGTCCCATCATACCCCCACGACTGAATAAAAACTCATTCTCGAGTTACAATGATTACACAGTGGATAGGTATGGGATTATTGGATGGAAAAAGAAATGGGATGATGCCGCAGTGTGGGAAGAAAACACAACACACAAAATATGCTACAACTACAAAAATTTGGAACTCATGTAGTTCCTAGTGGCAGTGGCTCCTCCATTGGTGCCTTCCCTTTGTCTTGTGCTCCAAGATTTGAGGCTTGATGGCGTTGAAGTATGGCCTGGAGCTTCTCCTCTTCGGTCCCAGGGTCTTATGTCGTCCATGCTAATGTTCCAATGTTTGACGGAGTCGGCACTTCCCACGGACAGGGTAGTTGCGGAAACATCTGGTTGGCCTTGACATACCAAGCCACGAACACCCGTCGTTCCTCTTCATAGGCTCTGGCTTTGTTCTTGTATTCATGAAAGTCTGCTAGCCATTGAGCCAAGTCAGTTGCAACATCTTTCTATCCCTGGTAGCTGGCTTTTACCACCTCAAGTTCAGAATTTGCAACATCCAATTTCTCCACCAATTGCTTGTGCTCTACAAATTCTGCTTCGTATTTGATGTGGGTGGTTGCTACCTGCTACTCAAGCTCTGACCTCAGGCATCCTACTGTTAACATGACAAGGTTGGCATATCTGAGATTTGCCAATTCCATGTACTCCATTAAGTCCTGATTCTCCAGGTCTCGGTTCTTAACTTCTGCTTGGTGGGCAAAGGTATAGGTGTCCAATATGGCCCGCCAATCAGTGTGTTGAGCACTAATAGTGTTGATTTGGGCCTTGGCCATATGGATCTCCTTTTCAAGGATCTATTTATACATCCCCACCTGATCACGGAAGTGCTCCTTCAGCTTCTCATGTCTTTTAGCCTCATTCTTCCATGCACTTATCTTAATCGTTGGCTTTTTACAAATGGCACGTACCTCCTCCATCGAGAGGGTTCGATTTTCTCTGGCTAAACGGCTTACGTCTTGGTTGACTTGGATGGATTATTCTCATAGTTGATGAAAGTGTTCATCAAGAACATTCTTTTGCTTTTCTACAGTGGTCAACCAAAGGTTGTCAGTCGCAAGTTGTTTGTTTTCTTCTTGCAAGGCTTTAAGTGCCTTATGATGAGCATGGATTTGTGCTTGTGCTGTGAAGGCATCCCAAACAGCCTTCTCCTTTTCATCCACCACTCTTTTATTCTCTGCGATTAACTTTGTTAGCTACTCAGTTCTAAAGTTTTCTAGCTGGTCTACAGGAACAAATTGCAGAGGGTCCTGCTATGCCGCTTGTAAGGCCATGAGCTGCTCTTGTAGTTTCTACACTTCAGCTTCAGCTTGCTCTGCCCTTACTTCTATTAAGATCATCTTCCCCTTTGTGGAAATGAGGTCTGATTGAATTACTGTAACATCCTGAGCGATGTCAAACAAGTACGTCATTACTTAACTTATTTGAAGCAATCGATCAAGCACATCCTCATGTTCCGCAGGAGTCATTGAGGTTCTGGCCAAAGTTTGAGCATCCTGTGCTCCTAAGAGATTTGCCGGTGGCACAATAGGTACATTGAAGGATTCTTTGATGTGGTCTGCGACCACTTCTGCAACTCCCATGGCATTCTGGTGTTGCATGACCACCACGGTGGCCCCTTCACCAGTCTCTAACTACACCTAGAAAGATGCCGTGTTTCCTGAGATCTGTTGTGACCATCTACTTTCCCCTCCTCCTATTTGAATGGATAATTCCCCCCTTGTGCGATCTAATAAAATAGTAGGCTGCCTGGCATCATCAATGACGCAGAAGAGGTTTGCATCATCACTACTTCCCCAATTGACCATCTCAGCGATGGCCCTAAGATGGCTCATCGACGGCCTGTAGTCTTGCAACAATGGCGGCTGATCCTGGCCTATGCTAGACCCTACTTCTTGTTGTTGGTTGGGACCCATGGCTAGAGGTTGACTGGGTCCAGCCATATGTTCTTCTTCTTGTTCTGGTCCCAGTTCTTTGCTAGTGCTTTTTCTTGGAGCTGGCACCTTTAGTAATTCAACATATGAAGCAGTTTGGGCTCTTTGGAGGACATCATTGGTGTGCCCCCAAATACCAGCATGTCGGCAAAGCTTTCTAATGAGACAAGGGAAACACAATGCCATATTCCCTATCTTTCGTTCCTCGAACCGCCTCAGGATCTCCGTCAAATATAGATGGGGTAAGTTAGTGTTAACCTTTCCCATCAACACTGCACATCCTCTAGCCTCATATGTCGATATTCTTTTTAGGCCCTTTGTGGGGAAGAGGTGATATGTCCCAATTTTGAAGTAACCCCTCTCTTCTGTCATCAATTCACCAAAAGCTTTATCCCTACCATAAGCCTTCTCCAACCAATCCTTTCGCACATCAGGATCTAAACGGGTAGATAACCGAGCAACCTGGGGCCCTGTATTCAGAAGGTTTAACACTTCTAAAATTGCCTACGCAGAGAAGTCAACTATCACACCACAAATATTAACAGTGGTGCCTTGCTCCCTATTGTGCCAAAATTGGTACGTCTCTCCTAGGTACTAGGTGCTGCTTTTAGAGAGGATAGGCCAAAAGGGAGACCCTTTGAGGTGATCCCTAACGGCCTCAGGAGTGAACTCTGTGAATGATTCAAAATTCAATTCCACAATCACCGCAACGAATGTGGAATTCTCATGGATAGCCTGAACACAATCCTAGGGTAACGTGAGTTGTTGTCCTGGTTCAGGTGCTACAGTAGCTCCTCTTTCTACTTGCCTAGACCATCCGGTAAGAGGTTCATCTTGATGGATGCTAAATGATTGCTCCTCCTATTCTACATGTTGTCCGGCAGGACCTTATCTTCCACCTCTCCAAGCTTTTTTTCTTCCACCTTGGGTAGGACCCTCCTGTTGTCCATGTTTCAGGGCCATCTGCAATCACATGGGCCAAGCGTTAGTAAGGTCATTTTTGAAGTTAAGTTATACTTTACTGCTTGTCTTAATTAATGATCTTATGTTATCACGTGTGATAGTTCCTGAAAGTTTGTTATAATGAGTCCTTGACTTAGGTGGTTTCCATTTTAGTTTCCCAGTATACCTAGGGATTAAATGATTTTTAGGCACAATTATTCTAAGTGTTATAGTTAATTACCCTAGCTAGTGTCCTTTGGGCGATGATAAATTTCAAAAAATTTAGGCACTTTTCAGCAAGTGTCCCTCCCCCATGACTAAATTGAATACTTTGGGTTCAAGCAGGTTCAAATGGAATAAAAATCGAAGTACCAGCGAGCAAGATAGAGTGAGAAAAGCAAGGGGCGCTCAATCATAAGTCACAGAGAAAAATTTCAAAAACTCCCCTCGTGTGAATGACAAAATGATGCTAAGTGTTGCAGGGGGTGACCTATTTATAGGCGGCGGGGACATGATATCACGTATGATACATCGCGTACACAATATCATGTGGGACGTGATATCACATATGCGATATCTCATCCCTAGTGATGTGAGACACCATGAAAATACCAACTTTTTAAATGATTTTCTTGAAATTAACATTGGAAATTAAGGACATTGACTATGATTAAGATGTTCTAGGACAATTCCATGAATTCGAGAGGCACCATTAATGATGACGGTGTGGATTTTATCAATAATACCTTGGGTGATAAGAAAAAGGTTATGTGATGGTACATTGGAACATTGAAATTCAGAGGGGTAATAGTAGGGAAAGAATGTTATGAAAATTATGCTGACGGTAAGAAATGGTGTGTGTGAGCTATGTCATAAGTGAAATTACAAGAGATTACAGAAGTGGGTCCTCCCCAAAGCACGTTCCAACCTATAATGCCCTTGTGTAACCACACTTAAAGTGTCCATGGGCACTAGAAGGGTTAAATGTAATCCGCACTAACTTCACAAAACACACACATGTAATTATCACCGGAATGAGGTAAGAATTCTATGTTACACATGACACGAGCTACAATTACACGAACAGTGAGATGAGACGAACTATAGAAAGGGATCATAGAGATTGGGACATGAGGTAACTGACCCAGGGCATAGAGAATCTTGCATGTAAAGCATGATTAAAGTGTCATTTACCCATCGTTCCAAGATCAGGACCAAGTCCATTCCTTTAATCAATGACATCGCATTGTTTCATCCCATGGTGAGCAACTATGAGAGTACCATAACAACAAGGCGTACGATCACTTGGCATTTAATTCAAGGGAGGAGTGATTTTTGTTTTATGACACTTTTATTTTCNTGGCATTTAATTCAAGGGAGGAGTGATTTTTGTTTTATGGCACTTTTATTTTATTTTCTTTTTTGAATACTGAATCCAGAGAAGTTGCCAACCTTCAGGCATGGGTGCATGTCTTTCTAGTGGGACCCCCTAGAACAACGTTTGATTTTTGAGTGCCCTTTTGATTACTCTTACTCCCATTTTCGTTAGATCTACAAGGATCTTAGTACAACCCCGTTGCATGATAACACCCACAGATGTCACCCAAGAGAATCCACAAGTCCCCTTGATGTCACACCCTTATCATTCCCTCTTGGTCCATCTTTCTTCATTCTGGGTACAATGAACACAAAATTAATTTTAAGTTTCCAAAAATGTCAAGAATATCACTGTACCCTTGAACAGAATCTCTTATTTGTAGAATGGATGAGTGGGTGTAATGGGCTCACTGTTCAAATAATTGATCACTCGAGACTTAATAACATATAACACACCTCAACCAACGATCCACATGAGTGTTTTATTTGTAGATGAGATTACTTATAAAGACATAAAAAATAAAAAGGTAAAATAAGAAAGTTGAAAAAATGAAAAAAAACTGGAAAACAAAAATTGAAAAATTAAAGAAAATGAAAATTATTTATTAATCCTACTTGCTATTAGAATGGGGGATATCCCCCATAACTAAACGATTGAGTATGGCAAGGATTAATAAATGGAAGATGAGGATCCTTGCATGTTGGAAATATTGGAACTAGTCCATACGTATCCCCTTGGGGTTCACACACTTGATTATAATAAGCATAGTGGGGCAAGTTATATGATATAGTTCNCACTTGATTATAATAAGCATAGTGGGGCAAGTTATATGATATAGTTTTCAAATAACGAGTTGATCCACTATGATGTTTGGGACTATTAGATGGTATGCAAGGATTGGGTTGTCGTTCTCCATTCATGTGTTCATTGGGCCATATTTTTGTTGGAGTGTGAGTTGGTGGCCTTGATGAAGTTACATGAGGCGTTGGGATCGAAGGTAAGAGTGCACCACAATGTGGAACTTGTGCTGGGTTGAAAGATGCAGTGGCCTCGGAATTGTGTTGTCCCTTCTTACAGCCGTGTTTAAAGAAAGGACACTTTTGATGTTGAGGAGGCTTTTCACTGCTGTTAGTAGCAATAGCACAAGTGTCGTTCATGGGTTGTTGTTGTGGTGCAGGCACCTTAGGAACAGTTGGTGGCAATGTGGAAGGAGGGAAAGGATGAGAATGTTGAAAGTTAGGAGGAGTATAAGATGCAGAAGGTGGTGGTTGTGTTGGAGGCATGGGTTGATAGTATTGAGGAGAATGGTACTGTGGTGAGATAAAGTGTGTTGGCCTAGTTGGAGAAATAGGATGTTGAACAAGATCAGCGTTTGGGTTCGGATAGTATGAAGGGTGTCTCTAGTCCAGTGGTGGTCTCCCCCACGACTGGGATTGTTGCCATTGTGATCGAACACAGTATCTCTATACGAACTCTAGATGTAACGTGTTTCCCCAATGCTCATGTAAATGTAACAAGATTGGGCAGTGACCCTTGGGGTGATCGTACAGGCATATGTTGCATTCATAAGTATGATTAGCAGTTGAGCACTTATTCCCTTCATTCTTTTTTTCTGAATGTCTAATGTCTTGTCCTGCTTCTTGGGTTGCTAAAACTCTATCTCCAATGATATCGATAACTTCTCCACAGTTTTGATACGTCCAGTCCAACATCTTATTGATCTTTGCCTCAGCTTCTTCTAATGTTTTTTGCATTGGCAAAGATGATGGTTCCACCTTGAGATTGGTTGATTTCTCCTTTTTATGATTATGGACCTTTGTTAAGTTGAAATTTTGGTCCCGTTGATGTTTTTCAACACTCTCCCATCTAGCTAATTCACCTTCTTCTTTTGCTACCTGCTTAATAAGCTCTTGGACTTGATGGGTTCGTAGTTCGTATAGTTGACCTTGGGCATACATTCCTAAGGTCTCTCTTGTTTCATTACATAGCCCATCAATGATATGGTACATTAGCCTTTCCTCGGAAAATCCATGGCCTGGATAGTTGTTTAACAGTGCATAATATCTTTCTAAGGCCATGTCCAAGGATTCATGTTGTGCTTGTTTCCATCCTTGGATTTGTTTCCTTAATGCTGACACTCTTGTGTAGGTTTGATATTTTTCGTTAAAGACCTCTACCATCGTTGACCAACGTCGTATTGAATTTGGTTTTAATGATCTATACCATACTTTTGCTTGGTCAACAAGTGTCATAGGAAATAGCTTAAGTTTTTGTCACCCGTTATCAATGTTATGCCATGTGCAGGCATCGTAGAAGGCTTGTAAATGTTGATGTGGATCCAAGTCATAGCCTCCTGAAAATTTAGGAAAGTTGTTTAAATTGAGCCTGGGTAGATGACTCTCTTTACAATGCCTACGTGAGATTCGAACAGCCTCTTGTATTTGTGTTAGGCTTGTAGTGGCCAGTGGGGGTTCATCGTCATCAGGTAAGTTATGCTTTCGTGTGTTAGGATGACATTGTTTTTGTTCATGTTTATAAGAAACTCCCACTTCAGGTTGTATACTCCAATCTTCATCGTCATATAGTTCGTTGGTTCTCCAATGAACTTCCTCACTAGGTGTGGCATTATCGTGCTTTTGTACGAGAGGCATTGTTGTGTGTGAATTTATGTGAATTTTTAATAATTTAATTTTTTTTCTCTGAAAGATATATCGTTAGGTCCTTTACAGAGACCTTGTATGATATAACTAATCTAGATAACTAGCATTGTCCCCGGCAACGGTGCCAATGATGAGTGGCAAGGTACCCCTATACTCAACCATACGAATACTAGCGTTTTCACGCACGATCTGGTCAAACTCTGCAGATAGACTAGTTGTGGCACCTAGACAATTATCCTTAGGTCGCAATTCGTTGTCTTCTCACCTAGACTAGTATTCTATTTATCACATATGGTTTAGTCCAGAGTGAGGTGTATGATGTGTTCCTAATCTAATGCTACTCCTAAAGGCAATGAAAAGTAATATTAACTAAGCTAGGAGGAAAGGGTAAGAGAATCTAATCTAGCCTAAGTGTGATGAACATTTGTTCCTTGATCATCTGTACACATCTTGGACCTCGTGCACGACTACCACTGGGATTACCAAGCACAGATCCTAGGTACGCCACTGAGTTACCAAGTAGTCACACTTAAATGCTCGTAATCAAGTTGTACTCATTCCACGTTCTAACGTGAGTTTAAGGGTGAGAGAGACTAATTAAGAAAGCAGTAAATAACAAGTAAATAAATAAATAACAAAGTGAATGCTACAATGATGAAGTAATCTCGATCTTTATTGCCGGTCATGTGCGTGTCCAAGTACATCACACTCGAATAAAGGATGTCGTACAATTACATTCACCACACTACAAGCAGACATTGGAAAATAATCTATCTCTGGAGGGATCAAACTGTCAGAGCTTCGCTACAATCTAACCTATTGTTTTGAAACAAGGGAGAGCGGCCTCTTACTTATAGACATGGCGACAGACTGCGATATCGCGTAAGTGAGATCATAGGGGAAGACGCAATATCGCGGCCCATGCGATATTGCTTCCCATCAATTAACAATTTTCAATTTACATCCATTATCTAAGAAGCTTCCTAGTAACCTTTTTGTAAATGATTGTAGAATCATAAGTTTTGACTCATGGATTTAGAGGCTATGCTATAAAATCTGTTATTAACATTTTTACTAATGTACTTTGTCATTTGTACATTAATATCCCTAGAGAATCTTTTTGTAGCCACTATCCCCCATATAATATTTTTCTTGAATTGTTTTGTTAACAAAATTATTTTGCTTGTATTTAGAAATTTATATTTTTGGGTTTTCTCAAAAATTATATTTTTCTGGTTATTCTACTTGTAGTGCATAGGTATGAATGAATAACAAAGAATGAGAGCTCTAATAACAACACAACTCAATAATAAAGGTTCCAAATATATTTCAAGGATCTAATTCAAAATCATGTTATTATTTGATTTTGAATATATACACTTAATTAAGAAACCATAAATAACTAAAAAAATTTAAATCTTATTTATTTAATTAGCAAGATCTAAGTATATACTTTAATATAGAAAAATAGTTAATTACCACCCCTTTTTTTAGTCATGTACCAATAGTTGTATCAATCAAGTTATATTATCTTCAAATTAACTAAATCAATAATAAATTTATATTGGTGGTTTACAACTAACCATAATTCTATGACAAATTTTACATTCACCTTTTTGAACTATTATATCAATAATAATACTTTTTAGATTAAAAGATATAAAGGGTTGTATCAACAAATATTAGAATTGATATTTCAATTTAATTACATTCATCATTGAACAAAATTTTTGGTATATATAATGATTTAGGAATATGTTTGTGAAAAATATTTATGATGGGTAATGCATCACAAAGACCATGGATAATGATGCAGAAGCCAAATGAAGACACGAAGACATGCATCTGTCAATTTTCACTGTGAAATTTCATCTTGCACAGCGTTGATATGTGACATGAAGACTTTCTAGAATGCATGCCTCTATCCTTGGTTACAATGTAACGTCAAAATACTTGAGAGGCTTCCTAGGCTGCATCCCATAGTCTTCATGTTTTTAAGTAGAATTCAAAGAATCCAGTGTTGCCATCATTTTTTAAATTCAAGACAAGTTTCAAGTTGCACCCCGTTGATTATACTAAGGGCAACCAACCAAGAGCAATGCGTGCCAACCGACCATGCACTTTATTGAGGTTCCTTTCAAAATATTTATGTTGGGTTGTTGCTTTTTAAGCAAATCTCAGTTGTAGATTTAGATCTCACGTCCTTTTTTTAAAGCAAATTGACAATGGGTTGGTAGCCCAATCCCTACCTACTTTTTGAAAAAAATTTGAGTCTCTTAAAATGTTTCAACAATGTATGTTCTTGCATCTTCATTTGATTTTTAAATTCAATAGAGATTACAAGTTACAGGCCATAGATCATGTAAAAGGCAATAAATAATGTGATTTATTCAGGTTCCTTGTTCACCTTCTTTAAACTCTGGTTCTATATTTAAATATTGATGTTAGGTTGCTACTTTAAAGATTAAGGGCACATAGATAGGTTTTTCCTTATTAAGCTTCTTTCAACTCTAGTTCTGTATTTAAATATTCATGGTGGGTTGCTACCTCAAAGACTAAGGGCACATAGAAACAAACCAATGCAATGCTCAAAGGTCCATGTTTCTTCTAGTGATGATGCTGGGATGGCACTAGAATGACATAAAATGTGGATCAACCTACTTTCTCTCTTTAATAATAAGAAATTAAGTGCAATACTTAGTTTTTAACTAAGTTGACCACAAATATTTAAAACTTCCTCTAGCAAACATTGTTATTGGGGTGTAGGACTTTGGTACTTTGAATATGCTTAGCCATAGATAATGGTAGCAATACAAATAGCATTGAAGATAAATACCACATTTTTAATGTTTTGCATTGGAGCACATTAAATAGAGATGGACTATCATAGTTGCAAATTAAATTGATTTGTTTCAAATGTTATGAAAAATACTTTGTTATTTTCTTAATGATGTTTTCAAAATTCTTACCATGTGTATTTCTATTGTCCAATAGATTTAGAAGGTTAGGGATGTACTAAAACTCCAAAATTCATACCATGCAACTAGGAAATATTAATTTCAAAAAAAAAAAGAGTAATTTTACTTATTGAAATGACTTGCATCCATAGTAAAGTGTAGGAAGTTATGGAGAAGAATGAAGAGAATAATTTTGCAAAGGAAAATAAACCATGTTTTAGGCAAAATCCCTTCATTGTCACCTAAATGATCCAATTGCTTGAAGGGATTGCATAGGATACAGTAGAGTCTTTACACAAACATTATGGTGGCTCTAAATAACATAGACACTTTTTGAATCATTTTATCATAGGTTATCACTAAGGTTTTCAATCTGAAATGTAAAGTAAAGTTGAAAGTAGTAATATGAGTGTTAATGCAAAAGGTTTTCAATAAAAGAGAATTCTTTTTTTCAAAATGATCTCAGTTCGAAAAACAATGAGATATTTCCTTCTATTTCTTTGTTTACTTATGTTTTTAATATTATTTTAATGACATGGTTTATGAAGCAAATGTTGAGCCTCAAAAGCTCTAATGTTATTTCAATGGTGTGATCATTGTGGAGTGTGGAGTTTTGTGGTGACAAGCTTATGGTATGGCTTTGCATGCCCTGTCCGTATTGTGGAGTTTTGTGGTAACAAGCTTATGGTATGGCTTTGCATGTCACGTCATTGTGGAGTTAGAGGAAAACCTATCTCAACCCTATGGCACGAAACGAATCCTGCTGATGAGGTTCCTACTTAGCCTAAGAAAGAATAATGTTTACCGTGGAATTCGGTGAGAAAGAGTCTGCAGCAGAAGAATAAAATTTTGCTCAGCCTAAGAATCATAGACTTTCTAGTGGTGGAACCACCGAAATCTTGTGAATTTTTTCCTCCGTAAGAAAACTGAAACCAAGTGAAATGACAGCTACCAATAACTTGTGAACGCAACATCTGTGGTTTCCTGGAAATGTGCAGCTTTGTACAAATAATAATGCAATTGGTCATTGAATGCCTACGTGTAATCTACCTGTAAACATCGTCCACAAATCACCGATAATTTCGGAAAATTAATGTTGAAACGGCCGTGGGAAAAAAAGTGCAAAACAAATATTAAAATTTAATTACAAAAGTCTGCCACAAATAAGATTTAAATTTCTTGCAGTAAATATCAAATTTTTCATATTTCTATCTGATGATCTTTCACTAGTTTTGAATCTAAAAATTCTCAAATTTCTCCGAGATAAACTCCATCCACCCATTTAATCAGATATCTCATGGATGATTTTTCACCGTAAACTGTTTTGGAATTCAGATTTAGAAATTCTTAAGGACTAGATAAATAGTTTTGGAATTCAGATTTATTGGATTCTTTAAAAATAAAATCAGTTTTCCAAGGAATAAAATCAACGAATTACCAACTCAAAATATCAAATTCTTGAGGATAAAATGAGTTTTCAAAAAGGTTTTGGATTTCTGGTTTATCCGATGCTTCAAGAGTAAAATGGGCAAATTCTTCTTTAAAAACAGAAAATAAGCTTTTGGAAGAATAAAATCAACGAGTTCATCTTCCTGGAACCCCAAGATTAGCAATATACCTCCAAGTCATGATCCTTCTGCGGTTCAGCCGACCATTTAGTTAATAATTTATAAGGAGTTTTACATTTTCGTTGATTGTAGACTTTTATTGCTACCATTGCAACTCGCTTGCCTTTGATATTTTGATTGACCGAACCAGGCAGCCACACAAACGAGGAGTAAGAGTATTAGGACTGGAACTGCAAATCACATTTCTCTTCATCCATTCGTCAATCGTCAATGACAGGCAAAGCTCATACGTGGTTTAAAAATCTGTTTTTTCTGTTTCCATTGCAGTTGTTTTTATTCCCTCATGGCTGATGAAAAAAAAAATCTGGTTGAAAATCAGGTGTTACCAGTGGTAAGACTGTTATTCTGAAACTTCTTCAAGTTATAAATTTGATTCCATTGACTGGTGCTGAGACCATTGTTGCCAATTGGCAGAGTCTTAAGTTTTTCCGTTGTTGCTCGAATAACTTCCTATATTACAGGCTTTTTTTTCCAATCATTTAACTTTTTCATTTTTGGGAAAAACAAGTGACTAGCAGAGTCCGAATCTGATAACACTAGTTCTGGCTTTAGTTCTGATCACAGCATCTCAGGATCTGGAGGATACATGTAATCATCTAGCTTTACTTCTGATCACAGCTCTCAGGATTAAGAGGAAGAAAAGAAGAGCCATGCTCGTTTACATTATTTTAGGATTGTTTGCAATTACATGTATACCAGGTTTACTCCTATGGTTCCTGGTCTCCTGTGTATCAAAACCACCCAACAGGGAAGCAATGGTGTGGGAAGGTCCAATGTTCCTGAAACTATCTGAGCAAGAACTGGCTGCTGCAACAGACAATTACAGGGAACATAACTTGCTCGGCACAGGACATTTTGCACGTGTTTACTGTGGAACCTTCCCCAGTGGAGAGACGGTAGCAATCAAGCTATTCAGGGATCCGCAAGAAGAGAATAAATTGAATTTTAAAAAAAGGTTTTTGAGGGAATGTCGTACTTTGGGACAGATCAGACATAGAAATCTGGTGAGGATTATCACGGCAGTCTGCAATGATAACATAATAGCACTGATTCTACAGTTCATGTCTAATGGAAGTCTTCAACAGCTGCTTCATCAACCATTACAAGATGGGCGGCTCATGCCCCTGAGCCTCAGGACGAGACTTCGTTTCATCGAGAACATTGCAAGCGCTCTTTCGTACCTGCATCATGACTGCTCTCCGCCCATAATCCACGGTGATGTAAATCCTAGCAATGTTCTTTTGGATGACGAAATGACTGCCCATCTCTCTGATTTTGGAATCGCAAGAATTCTGGAGCCTTCAAGATTGGCCATATCTAACAAACTCAATGACTCCGTTGGATACACCGCTCCTGGTATATATTTTTTTAATTTTGTTGATCAGTAACTGGGGCTCTATTTTATTTGATTCTTTTTTTTACCGTAGAAGTAAAAATCAGGAGTAGTGAGAATCCTAACTTGTAACCGGTTACTGCTTTTTTTTACGAATTTCATAAAAAGCAATTCTGAAACTGATCCCACGGATCTAAAAGATTCCAGTGATTAAATATCACAGCTTTTTTACATATTTCTTAAAAAACAATTTTGAAACTGGTCTTACATAACCAAAAGATTCAGTGAACTTAAATATCATAGCTTTTTTTACAACTTTTATAAGAAGCAATTCAGAAACTAATCCTAGAGATTCAAAAGATTCTAGTAGACTAGAATAAAAATTCAGTTTCAGTTGAAAACTTTCTGGTTACAACACATCTCAAATATGCTTTGTTTTGTTGGAAGCCTTTAGTTGCCTGTGAAAATTCACAGCAAGAAAACAAACTTGAATGACACTTTAAGCAAAACTGAACTTAGCAAAAAAGTGAAATTTAGTTCAGCAAAATCGCTTTACGCTCAAGCAAAATTGTTATATACTTCAACCAAGTTGCTATAAAAGACCAGTGAATTTAATTTACCAAAGGCATAACTATATTCTCAAACGGTTTGGTTCCTCTTTATCCACAATATTGGTTTTCTCCATAATGTCATACGTATACGTCACATCTACCCATTACTCAAGGCATGTTTATTGATATGCAGAGTATAAAAGAGTGAAAGAGCCATGGAAGATGGATGTTTACAGTTTTGGCGTGGTGGTGCTAGAGGTGCTAACTAGACTGAGACCCAGGGACAAAATGTTGAATGAGCAGAGTCTCTGTGAGTGGGTTTCCACTGCATTGATGAATGGGAGAGAATACTGGTACCCTCTAATTTGCAGAGCACACGGACAGCGAGAGATTTCAATTCTTAATGATGCAGAGGTTTCCACTCTGGAACAACTGCTAAAGATGGGAGTGTGGTGCTGTCATGGACAGCCCCAGTTCAGCCCCAGTTCAGACCCACCATGAGAGAAGTGGAAAAATTACTGATGAAAATTCGGGTGGATGAAAATGAGGAACCAATACAGCTCAAAAGGAGCCTAGATGGGTTTCTCACTTCCATGGAAAGGAAGGCTCATGCTTCAACTGAACGTCCTGTTTCTGATTCTTCCACCTTTTAATCTTCAGCTAGCAATTCCCGCACCTTGGAAATCCTGCTCAGTTGAAGTTTCTCTTCCGTTCAATGTTTATTTAGAAGTTCATTGTCTTTTATGTTAAAAGTAGAACATATTTTGAGTTAAAAGTTTAGTTATGACATAAATATCTTTGTCGTTTTTCTTAACCTTTTTTTAATTAATTGCTTTGATTTACCTTTTCAGATTCTGTTTATATGCTTTGTTTATTGTTGTTCCTTTTTTCAATTAATAGTTTCATTCACTATCCTTTACATAGCTATTATTGTTGGGGGTTGCATTTGAGGTACCCATCATCTGTAATCTTATCTATTCTCTCAAATCCTTAAGATGATAAATTTTTTATGATTTTAAATGCTTTTTAAATAAATAATATGCAAGCCATTGGCGATACAAAGAAATTCAAGAGCATTTGAAAGCTTCACCAATGTTAAGAAGTAGCATAGCTAACAAAAAGGAAGCTACCAATATCAAAATTAGAAGCTAGAATTATTTTTTTTTCAAATTAATTTTCTATCTTCTATATTTTTCCCCTTCATTATTTGAGGCTTAAAAATAAGTCAAGCATAGTATGCTACAAGAAAGAAAGAATTTATGTGATAACTATATTTTTCTCTTCATTATTTGAATCTTAAAAATAAAGTAAGCATGGTATGTTACAGGAAAGAAAAGATTTATGTGATAACTATATTTTTCTCTTCGTTGTTTTAGATGCTTAAAAATATGTATGGTATGTGACAAGAAAGAAAAGATTTATGTGATAATTTTTATTTTCCTATGCTTGGAGTTAAGAAAAACCATGTGAATTTAATATGTTAAAAAATATTAACAAATGTACAAAATATGATAGAATAACTCAAACTGTGTTTTAGTTATTACAGATAACTCAAACCGTACCAAGAAAACAAATAGGAGTACAAAATATGGGTAATGTAGTAAGGCACCATTAAATTAGTTAAGGCATTATGCAACTTGAGGAGGATGTAGCCCCAGGCTCTGTAGTTTTTACATAAAAGATGTTGACATGTTTTATAGAAAAAACGTAATGCCTTATTAGTAGTTTGCTTTTAAATTTAAGGTTAATGAGGTTAATGATATATTGTTCAAGTAGTTAGTTAGTTTTAATTTCTTAGGCAAAAAGTTAAGAATGCAAATCATGCATAAGGCATTGTTATATTCATTTAAAATGTACCTATTTTAATGCTTTAAGGTTCGAAGGTTTGATTCTCAAGTTCCACACCCGGCACAATATTTGAATAATACTAACGTTACTCAAACTTGAACATCTTCAGCTGGTGTATATAGGTGAACCATAGAACTAATATCATCAATCCTGTCCTGCAGTGGTGCTTCATCATTTCTCATTAGAATCTCAAACTCAGCATATAACGTTCAGCGTTTTGGGAGAGGTCTTATGTTACCATATTTGTTTTCTTAAAACAGGGAAATCCCACTCTATCCTATTCGAGCTATGCTACAAAGACCTAACACCGTATTAACATAATATTGATATTAAAAGGGGACTGAAAAGGGGTTGTGGAATTTGACGCTGATTCAAAACGGATATTTTAAGTAATTTGTTACCTACGTAGATCAAGAGCCTTTCCAGATTACACTAAATGGATATAATAAGTATACATACCAAAGCTTTAGGTGAACATTTATATTTTGTAGCTTTAGGTGAACATTTATATTTTGTAGTTATTTTTGAACGTTAATTACGTGTAAAAGCAAAGCATTTCCATAACAAATTAATTTCCACATGTTGAAACAAAGCGATAGATTCAATCACTCACTCATATGACAGCATCAAATTGTATCAACAAAGCATAACAGATTTAACAACATGAGGATCTGACCATACTGTATATGAATCACAGGCAGCACACAAACATCTTTGTCTCTTGATGGAATATTCAAGAATTGGCGTCAATGCCTTACCACACAAATATGTGGCTAGATACATGACTATTATGAATGGCTTTATACCACTTTGGACCCTGACTGTTTGGAAAAATTTATCAAACCCAATTTGACTGAACATTTAATTTGTAAGTGTGGATAGACCTGGGCAGTAGAAAAAAGTATCAAATCCAATTTGACTCTTACAAGTCATAGAGCAATTAGTCCATGCTCTACTTATAGCTTGGGTCTACCTCAACAAACCTAAGCAATGATAGGTGGCTCAAGCAGTTAGCTCATTGTAACAAACATAGCTAGTGATAATTAGCTCAAGCAATTAGTGGGCAAGAGGTTTCTAGTTCTAATCACACTTAAGGCATCATTATACTTCCTAATAATTCTTCTAAATTGTCATGTTGTCTATATGTCTTAAGGTGTAATTCTAATCATTCTTTCAGGCTCCAAACAAGCCTAAAGCCAAACAGTTTACACATACCCCTTTATGTGAAATGAATGAAATTGTTGAAGCTTGCAATGACATGTTCCTAAGAATAGAGTAACGTTGTTGCCATTGCAAGTATGTAGTGCTAGGAAGCATGTATATAGAACACTTTACATATGCAGAGAATAGCCACTTATGATAAGGGCTTCCATATAACTACCTCATGATAAATGACCGATGTTGTGCCTATTGTATATATTTTAAGAACTGGTATGAATATTTCTGTCTATGGTTAAAACAATATTTCTTTTCCAAAAATATAGAGTCCCTGCCTTGTGCTAACCTTTAGCCCATCATTTTGATAGCTGATTTATTGGTGAAGCAAAGTAGAGAGAAATACCAGAAAAATATAATTTTAAGGGTTTATTAAAAGGAAAAAATAATTCATATGTAAACTTGAACATTTCATCTTCAGAATCAAAGCATCAGAACTTGTCAATCCTTTAACTTCCAGATGAAAATTTGGAAGAAAACAATGAACCCCATGTTGAATGTTTTGACAAGCAGAAATTTTAGATCATATAATGTCAACGCACACAGATTATTTCTCCGTAGCAATGTCCTTCTTTGATTGATCCCTGCAAGAAGATTTGTTATATCAAAAATTTAAATATAAAACCTATCATTTAATAAAAGAATTGAACCTTCTAGTAATTAAAATGCATTAAGGATCTAGATCTTCATTGAGGAAAATGGCAAAAGATAACTCATGTAACCAACCCCATTTTGTTGAGACAAGGCAAAGAAGATTATGAGTAATTAAAATACAGGGCCTAATTTAATGAAACATATTTTATTTAAAAGTGTAACTTTGCAATGGCTAAAACTGAACTGCTGTAATAAAAAACAGTTTACTTCATTTCAGAATCACTGACCACCAATAAAAAGCTACCTTAATACATATACATACTAAAATGCTTAGCCTGAAAAAAGAAGTATTAAGAAAATGACAATTTTAAATTATTAGAATATTTCACAGAGCAAGGAAAAAGCCACTCATTTGTGATCCTATAAAAAAGGATAGAACATACCCACGAGCAGAAGCCCAGCGTGACAACTGATATAACTGCACAGCTTCATTTGAGACATGACATGCTAAAAGAAGATAATTGCGAGGCTGAACCATCCAAGCATATCTCATGAACAAGCCCGAGTATATACACATTGCTGCACATTCAGATAAACATAAGAAACCAAAACAAAGTAACTGTGGTGTCAAAAACACCACCACTGGAAATAAGGGTAATGAATCTGTGAGAACAAGGATCAGTAACACTAAGAATTATTAAAGAAAGACCGATAAGTAAAATTAAATGAACAAGTAGTCTGCTGCTTGAATGTTCCCATCATTACAGTTAACATCGATCATTTTCTTCTTTACTCAATAAAATCCCTAGCTAATTCTTACGTATATCCCTTTACAACATATAGTACACAGAACAGAACTGTTTTTATTACATCCTAGATCCTAGGGATCTGCAGTCATTAATTTTTTTATAAATCTGAGCATAACCCATTAAAACTAAACCTGTGAATTGTAAAATGCAAATCACAAGCAACAAACAAGTTAATGCTTGTATATTGTGTAGTTTAAAAAATATATCTATAAATAATTAGTACTGCCAAAAATTTCAACATCCCATACTCTCATTCGGCTTTGAGGGCCATTTCTTAAATATTAATAGTTTTTCACCTTCATTTTAGTTTTTTTCCCACTTAGTATTCCACATTGTCAAACGTCAGCTAAAATCAGTTGGCCTTGTTAGGAGAAGTGTTTTTTGCTTATACACATTTGGATGCTAGACATGGCAAACATAGGCCATTTTGTCTAGTGCTGAAGGCATGTTTTTGTATAGAAAGGTATTGGCTGCTGAAGGCTAACGTTTTCTCATGGCACAGCTAAATTTTGTATGTGATCTACCTGCATTTCTTTGTTTTTATTCTTAAATGCAACCCCAGAGTCTCTATAAAAAGAGAACAACTTAAATTTTCAACAGTTAATCCACAAGCTCATGTGCCAGACCTAGTGCTCAACACTGAATTTTATAAATGAAAAGGTCAGAATCAGTGTGGGTTGGGAATAACTTAGTAAAAAACACATAAGTGGTTAAGGTAATCATGAACTCAGCTTGGAAATATGTGAATAAATATCAATCCTGGTTATCGTTCATTTACAATTCAGCATATCAGTTATTACTTGACATACTTTCTGCAGCAGTTCATTAGCATTTCTGTGTCCTACCAATGACTGCCACGTCAACATCCTTGTTCAAAGCTCTTACCTTGTCAGGTCATCCTTCCTAACAAATATTAGCAATAAATTGAAAGACTACTGAATCATTATTGGTTTTTGTAAAATTAAAAATACAACGTCGAACAATTGAAACAAGCACTAACACCTTGCATTGAAACAACTGAAATATTAGCAAATGCTTGTCAAACTCTCGAAAAAAAAATCCCAAAAATCCCGTAAAAAAAAATATTTCAACTTAAATGGCTTGATCGGGCATCTAATCTCATAATGCTTAAAACTATATAACCAAAGAAAAACTTTAAATCAGCGGCATACTAACGCACCAAAACGAGTACAACATTTACCTGTCGTCATGTTCCCTGATATCATGTCAGGCGGTTTCTGCATATCAGCCAAACCCTGCAAACCATGCCATAATCTCATGGTCAATTGCTCGATTTCCCCATTCGAAAGAATCCAGCAATCGGCAGTAACATTTTGAAATTTGAAAATATCCAAATTGTTTATTCTTGGAATTATGAAACTGAAACTGAAATTTTATTGCATCAACAGACCCGCTGGATCTTTTGACAGTAGAAATGTATATCCGATGATTTTTCAAAACATCCTTAAAAAAATTACGTTTCACCAGGGGAAAAAAAACGAAAGACGAAAAAAATAAAATAAGGAGAGAATGCTCACAGCAACTACAAAACCCCAATTGGCGACGGGGCCCCAAAAATGTGTGGTTTTAGGCCCAACGGGACTGTTCAAGAAAGCTTTAAAAGTTGCTGCCATCTTCTCGCAAATTCTGTTACAAAACGACTGAATCAAATCGCGCAAAAACAGAATATAAACACCAACGAAATGAGATTTTGATGTAGCACAACAAATTCAGATGGGATCTACCTCCTTTGCTGCGAAAAAACCGTTGCCCTCGTTTGCTGTTTATCCGTCAGGATTGTATTGGAAGGAAATCAGAACTTCAATCGAATTCAGAAACGCACACTAACATACCAGATCGGAAATATAGTATATCTTTTTACCAAATGTATGGGATAAGTACGATGCGAATTTTATTTGATTTTTCTGTGCGCTTTCAATTTCTGCTTTTTATCGGAATTCGGAGTTTTAACATTGAAATGTTTTTGTTTGTTTGTTTTTGAGACGTTCAAGCGTGTTTTGTTTAGAACTTGGAATTTTGAAATCAAGAGTCTTATTACTAGGTCTAACACCTTATTTTTTAAAAAAGAGTATTTAATTGTATCTTTGCTTGAAACATGTCATCAAGAGATATAGTTGACATGATACTTTGGAATAATTATTAAATAATATAACAATTCCTTAATTGTGTTTTGAACTAGCAACCTCTTACCTAGCAAAACTATAAGTTAACGACTTAAGCTATCTATCACTAGCAATTGTACATTACAGTAGGGGGTGTCGAAATCCACAACTTTTTTTAACAATATTTACCACTAACATGTATAATCAAATTAGAACTTTATAACTCAAACATTCCCCACCAAATTGAACCCATGGAGCTTCCAAATCAAAAGTAATACCTCATTGTTATTTTTGTATGTTATAAGAATAGTATGTTGATCAATAAAAGAGTGCCTCCAAGAGGGCTTGGAACTTGAAACAATTTGACTCCAATTTCACCCCAAGACATATAGCCAATATGATACTTTAGAAAAATTAGAGAGGAATATAATGATGCCTCAAGTATGATTCAAAGTAGTAATCTATAATGTATGAATCTTATCAAGAAGTTATCTCAAACAATGTGCTATCAACTTAGCCACCTTTCATTGGTAAAAAGCATGTAGACAATGCTAGATCAACCAATTAATGTTTAATCAAGTTCTATGATTAAAAGAATTACCTGTAAACTATGTTGCATAAAATAATAATATAATTTTTAAAAAAAGGATAATCACTTGGAGGCTCAATATTCATCTCTCCAAGTGAGTTCTAGGAGGATCAATAGCTAAGTAAAAGCCTAATCTTTTTCAAGTGACTATGCCTAAGGTGTGAATTTGGTGGGTAATAGTACTTGTCAATCATTTCTCCCAAAGTGTTCAATAAACATTTTTATGTTGCAGACCAAAAACCATTTAACACTTTTCCTCTCAAGTATTTTAGTGGGCAATGTTGAGTTATAAAGTTCTAATTAGACTACATATCTTAGGTGATAAATCAAATTTTTTTTTTTGCGACAATGATATCATAGTTACCATATCGTATCTACAATGTTGTAGATATGTTATCATATCTCAACATACATTATCATATAAATAATATTGTGGGGTGCATACCAACCTATATAAGTAGCACTTAGGTGCACAAATCCATAGTAGATTTGATAGCATAGTAATAGAACTCTGTCAATTTGTTTTCTTGAATTCAATACTTAGCAATGTGTACCCATAATGTAATGTTTTGTAATTGAACGGAATATTTATTCAAGTGTGTTGTACTTGGACATATTGCATGATTGATAATAAAGATCAAGCTTATTCTACATCATTGCAGTAACACTTAGTTTTATTTTTGTTTCTAATTAGTTTATTGCTTACTATTTTCATAGTTAATGTTTACAATTACTTACAGTTTACTTTTAATGTTGTTAAGCAGAATGAGTACAACTGATCTTGAGCACGTAAGTGTAACTATTTGGTAACCCAGTAGTGGGCTATTTGGTAATCCCAGTAGTAGTTACATAAAGTCCAAAGTGTGACTAGAAGATCAAGACAAGCTGCTCATTGCTTAGGCTAGTTTAATTTTTTTTACTATCACTTAGATTTAGAAACCTTTACTTTCACTTTATGTTTATTAGGAGTCTAATGGCCAATTCAACATCAATATCATATACCTCATCATGAGTTAAACCATACACATTGATTTTACTAACTCACATGGGAAGACAACAATAGCGAATGCTAATTAATTACTCATATAATCACATTGCCTTACTTGTGGAGTTCAACCAAGATTGCACGTGAACACTCGTATCTCATATGGTTGGGTGTTTGATACTCCATTGCTCATCATTGGCACCATTGCAGAGGATAAGTCAATATTATACTAAGTAATTAATTTTCTAATTTTTTTGTATCATAACATAACTATAATCTTCACAACCTTAAAATAAAGCACACTTAACACAAACTATCAAGAAACGATAACATGGCTTCACATGATGATCAACTATCACCTACCAAGGAAACAAGAAGGCATAGTGATAGAATTGCTAATGAAGAAGACTGGGAAATGCTAATGCAAACATATATTACTTATGCTTACATTGATCCATACCATCTAGAATTTACCTTCATATTCCATTAAGAGAAACAAATGAGGTGGAGAGACATGCAAGGCAACATGGTCCTGCCTCCCGAACATGCAACACTAAACATGTTACAAATTGCTCTAAGGGGAATGCACTTAGACCAGATTCAAGAAAGGTATCATGCGACTCAACACATGACCATACCTTATGAACCTATAAGGGAGCAGATAAAGAGAGATGCTACTATGGAGGTTAAACATGTTCATACCAAAGAGAAGCAAGCCAACACATTTGTTGTCATAGAAGAGCTTGATGCTAATCAGTTCATTTTAGAATAACTCCACTAGAACCATGAAGAGCCATCAAAGACATGTATCATTAGACTAAAGGAACTTGTTAATGCCCAACCTCACTTTACTCTAGTAGAGACACACAAGGGGGAGGCTGCTAACTCAAGATACAAGCAGGCCTCTAGGCCAAGGGATCATGCTAAGTCCTACAAGGAAACTCACAAGAGTCATGAAAGGAGAACCAACCATCACTATTATCCTACTACCTCCTATGCTTCATCACAATCATCAAAAGGCTATGACAAGAGACAACACAAGTATTGAGACTTTGATAGAAAACAAGAAAAGCTCATAGTCATCATGGTCGATACTCAAGATATTCTGATTCAAAAGATGAAGAGTATGAAAGAAGAAGATACAAAGATAGAAGAGAGGATCAAGAGAGGCATAAGCATAGAATGGGTCACTGCTACCATAGAGCCTATGAACCTGAACATGATGATGAGCCTCTTATGAGAACCTATAACATGATCAACATTCAGGAAGTAGTCTACATATCAAATAGGCATGTGAGAGATAGTTGAATCAAATGGCTAGATATGAATAACATGCCTTGATTTGAAGAAGGTTACAATGTTGATCCTCAGCATCACCTTCAAGTATTCCATGATGCATGTGCCCTTCAAAACATAGAGAGTGATTGGCAAAAATTGAAGCTATTTCCTAGAACACTTGTGAAGGAAGTAGAAAGCTAGTACAGGTTACTAGAACCTGAATTCATTAGACGCTGGAGTACCATGCTTGAAATTTTTAATGACAAATATAAGACATATTCATGAGTGTCGAACCTAAGAAAGAAAATCCAGAATTGGAAACAAGGGATCCACAAGACCCTTGATGTAGTAATGGGTAGATGTTATTCACAGTTACATAGATGCCCATGCCATGGATTTTCATCAAAGGAATAGCTATGGCACATCATAGATGGGTTAAGAAGCTAAAAAAGAGAGATCCTTGGGGTTTATGCTCAAGGAAGACTATTAGAATTAACCACCTATTAGATTCAAAGACTCATTGATCAAGTGGCAAAAGAAGAAGGAGAACTCAAAAAAAGGGAATCAACAGAAGAATACAATAGGGATCCATCAATTTAGAAAAGAGATGCATGGATGTGTGATACCCAATAGGAAGAAACACTAGACGAAGTCATTAGGAAAGAGATGCTACTAATTTAGAAATCTATTACTGATATGGTAGCACAGGTAGTGAAAATATGGGATTTGGTAGATGAACGATGTACAATAGTGCTAAAGATTTTGGAGGAGAAAGCAGAATGAACCCTCAACAAAGGCAAAGATAAAAAGAAGAAGAAGGAATTTGGACAAAAGAGAAAATTTGCTTTAGTAGTTGGGTACTTAGATACTAGCTTCAAAAATGATGAAGATTGTATCATTTTCCAGTATGAACATCCTATGGGATGTTGTCCAATCATGGTACATTTGCAAGAAACTAGGGTATATGCACTTAACCCAAAATTTGTTCAAAAGAAAATGCCCAAATGGTTACCTTATCCTTATGGTAACTACAAATGATAACCTCAACCAATGTACTATCCTAATGGAGTCATGTTGCAGCCGTAGGTGTAGTACCATCAACAGTGGCATCAACTACAATCATGGGCCATGTCATTGCCATGTCAACAGTATCCATATCAATAACCTAAGCCTTATGGATACTATGTCTAGCATCTAGTCTCGCTTGATCATGCAACTGTTCAAACCCCATAGTACCATTCAATAGAACACCATAGATCAATGTCACCAAGGATTGATTCTAACTTATACATGCATCCACCAACAGTTGGAACTTCTACTCAACACTCTATTCCTATGCCACCAATGCCACCTCCTATTATGTAGGGAAACTTTCCATCACAACCTCAGCCAAAAAGTGCTACAAGGGTAGTCAATACACATGAGAGGAAGGTTACTTATGAGTCTCAACCCAAGAAATAACTGTTCTTTATAATGCATTCAAAGAAGAATCAATGGATGGGGAACATGGTTAACTCCACCTCATCCATATCGAGTCCTTTCCAATGTAATAAGCTTCCAACTTCATCAAGTTCAAACATCACAACTATCATGCTCATACAAATAGTAACCCATTGGATCAAGGTAGGGGCTCTTTCATAGAAAAGAACTGACCTAGGAAGTCCCTTGATTTATCTTCAAATAGGAGGATAAAAACCATACAAAGATCTATTAGATTTTGGGTCTGGAGTAAATCTAATATTTCAAGACATGTACTAGGCCTAAAACCTCCCACCACTAAAGAAAAGTAACATCCATTTAGAGCTTACAGACTAGTCAATCACAATTCCACTTGGATAGGTGGTTGATGTGATTATGACCATCATTAGCTAGTCCTATCCTACCAATTTTATCGTAAGTCATGTGGGGAAAAGCAAGGAAGAGTTCCCAATTATCATGGGAAGTGCTTACCTTAGCATCCTAGATGCTAAGCTTGGAATTTGTGATTTATCCTTGGAAATTTCCAAGGAAGATGAAGCTAGAATCATACATAGGTGAAGGGTCCATGTATGACATACAATGATCACAAATTGTAATTGCATGCAAAGAATTTGGACCATTGAATGAAAAGAGACTAAGGCATGCAATTAATATATAGAAACAAGTTGTATGCAAAATTGCTTATATGCAACAGCCACCTAATAAGATTGCACCTAATGGCTGATTACCAGTAAAGAAACCCAATTTGATAAGTACATGGAACCAAAAGAATAGATCATCAGTACCTACATGGCAAAAATAGATAAGTTGGAAGAACTAAGGAAAAGACACTCTTATCCTCAAAACAATTAGAAGGAAGAAATAGGCTATGAACACATGGAAATCCCAAATACAATGAAACTAGAACCTTTGGAATTGAAAGCCCTACCGACAACATTAGAATACACATTTTTGAACAATAAGAAGTTGGTAATTATCAATGCCAACCTAGGCATGGAAAAAAATGGAAACTACTGGAAGTACTCAATAGATGGCCTACAACATTTGTGTGGTCTTATGATGAGATCATAGGAATTGACACACAAATTTGCCAACACTGGATCTACACTAATCTGCATTTAAACCAAAACATCAACCTCAATGAAGACTTAATCTTAAACTCAAAGAGGTAGTCAAGAAAGAATTGGAAAAGTTGTTAAATGAAAAATTCATTTATCTAATTGTAGGTAGTGAATGGATAAGCCCTTTGGTGATAGTTCCAAAGAAGGGAGGCAAATGATGTGTTTGCATCAACATCCGGCTATTGAATTTAGCCACAATTAAGGATCATTTCCCATTGCCATTTGTTGATAAAGTATTTGACATAATTTTAGGACATGAGTACTATAATTTTCTAGATGGGTACATCAAATATAATCAAATCCGCATTGCACCAAAGGACCAAGAGAAAACTATGTTCACCAGTCCATGGGGAATGTTTGCTTACAGACAGATGCCTTTTAGTTTGTGCAAATGCACCAACAACCTTCTAGAGACTAGTTTTAAGCATCTTCCAAAAGTAGATAGGTAATGGTGTTGAATTTTTCATGGATGATTTCTCCACATACAAGCTAGATTTTAAACAAGCCCTAGACTAGTTAGAGAAAGTACTTAAAAGATTTGTTGAAACTAATTTGAAGCTCAATTGGTAGAAGATCCATCTTATGGTCTAGGAAGGCATAGTACTGGGACACAAAATCTTCCAAAGGAGTATAGAGGTAGATCCTGAAAAAGTTAGAGTAATCCAAAATATCACTCAAAAGCCATAGATAGTAAAAGATGTAAGATCCTTTTTGGGCCATATAGGATACTACAAAAAATTTATTGAAAACTTCTTGAAAATAGCCAAACCCCTAGTAGAACTTACAAAGAAGGATTTATCTTTTGAGTGGACTGAGTCATGTGAAAAGACGTTCAAGACTTTAAAATAGAAGTTAGTTGACATACCAATCCTTCAAGCTCTGGATTGGTCAAGGACTTTTCATATCATGATTGATGTCTCCAACTATGCACTTGATGCATTATTAACACAACTTAATGATCAAAATATATTTTATTACATACATTTTGCTAGTAAGAGCATCATCAAAGCAAGATTAACTACACGACAATTGAAAAGGAGCTACTAGCTATGGTGTATGCACTTAAAAAATTCAAACATTATGTGCTCAGTTACCTAATTTATGTCCACATAGACCATAATTCCATTCAATTTTTAATGAACAAGCTAATGGTTAGTCCTAGAATGTTAAAATCACTTGTGATTCTTCAAGAGTTTGACATCACAATGATTGATAAAAAAGGGACAGAAAATGTTGTAGTTGATCATTTATCAAGGTTGAAATGGGATGCAAACAACCAAGTAGAACCATTATTAGATCAATTTCCCAATGATGAGCTCTTCACTAGAATAGCAAAGGTTGTAAATTCAATAGAACAACCATGGACTATAGAGAACCTAATGTATCTCACCACATAAGAGCTTCTTGTTGAATGGAATAGAAAACAACGTGAACAATTCCTTCACAAAGCTAAACAATACATGGAAATAAATTTGTGCAGATGGGCTTGTTAGATGGTGTGTACTTGATCATGACTAGCAAAGAGTGTTAAAAGATGCCCATGAAGGTCCATGTGATGGCCACTATGCAAGGTGTAGGACAACACTTAAATTACTGATTATAGGATACTTTTGGCATACTCTATTCAAAGATGTCCACACTTTTGCCTAATAATGTGAATGTTACCAGAGAGATGGAGGAATTACAGCTAGATATGAAGGGCCACAACATTGGATATAGTCATTGGAGCCTTTTGAAATTTGGGGAATTGATTTTATGAGGCCCATTCAATCGATGTTAAATGGGAAAGCATACATTATTGTGACTATGGATTATTACACAAAGAAGGTAGAGGCAACAACAGTAAAGGATTATACAACAAAAATAGCTACCAAGTCTTTCCAACAACATGTGGTGAATCAATTTGGAGTACCTAGAATGCTAATATTAGATAATGGAACCCACTTCATCAGTGCTAACTTTAAGAAACTCATGCAACAACTTGGGGTTAACTTTAAATTAACAACACCATGTCATCCCCAAGAAAATGGTCAAGTTGAAGTTGTTAACTATAAAATTACTAGAATACTCACTAGGATGATTAGTAGGTTTAGATGTGATTGGAGTATAAAATTAAACCATGCTTTATGGACCTATAAAACATCATGGAAATTAGCTATAGGGTACTTCCCATATGAGTTAGTTTATGGAATGTTGTCAACACTTCCAATCTAGGCAAAGTGTTACACTATAGCTACTACTAGTGAACTTGACCTTGATTTGAGTTTAGAACAAAAGGAATGTCTAATGAATTTGAATCTCTTAGATGAAAATAGACAAATAGCACTTATGGGTAGTGAAGTCCACAAGAACTACTCTAAGCTTAGGCATAATTTGTCAATAAGAAATGTAACCATACAATCGGGCAACAAGGTCTTTTATTACAATCCTAACTATTTACCCCAAAATGCTAAATTTTAGACACTTTTGGAGGGAGCATACATAGTACATATCACTTATCCATCTAGTGCCTTATATATTCATCACCCATCTAACCAACATAAGCTTATCCTTGTCAATATCCAACAAGTAAAACCATACTATGATTACTCAAAGGAATCTACCCAACCTACTTACCAATCTTCCACTTATTCTATCTTCCATTTCCTTGATCTTCATAATAGTCATGGGGGTGTACATTGAAAAACCGTAGGTACCTTACTAATTTTTTCTATTTTTTTACAAGTTTTTTAATTTTTTCACATTCTTTTACATTTTTCACATTCTTTTATACTTTCTCATTTCTTCAATTTTCCACATTCTTTAATATTTTTAAATTCTTTAACATTTTTCATTCTTTATACTTTTTCATAATTGTTACCATCTTTTCCATTTCATTTATTCTTTGTTTCAAATCCTTTGTAAATAATTTTTTATCATTAATAAAACACATTTGAATAAAGTCAAAATGTAGCCCAATACGGTGAACATTTCTCTATGAAATCAAGTCATAAGAGATTGATTATTTGCACAGTGAGCCCACATCATCCATCCATCCATCCATTCCAATAATAAGAGGTTCTAACCATGGCCATAATGATATTCTTTCCATCATCAAACTAAGAATAAACTTATGATCATTATGCCTAGATAGAAAAGTGAAGAACTAAGGGGGAATGAAAAGGGTGTGACATCAAGGGGACTTGTATATTCTTTTTGGATTATTATTGTAAGTTCTATTGTGTTACTAAGGTTGTATTATATCCTTGTAGATCTAATGAAAAATGGGAGTAAGAGTAAAATAAGTGCTACCTTAAAAAGCATTGAAACAAATAATAAATAAAAGGCACAAAATAAGTTTCTGGGGGTTCCAATGAAAAGACATGTTACTCATGCTTAAAGGTAGGTAGCTTCTCAGAAATGTAAACATAAAAATAAAGTGCCATGAATAAAATCCTCCCTTGGACAATATGCCAAGTGACGATACTCCTTGTAACATTGATAGTCTAACAATTGTAATTCCATGAGATGACACGATGTAATGTCACTGGGTTGAATCCTAGACAGAAAGGCTAATGATTAATTTAACCACTAATAAAACATAAGAATTCATTATTCCTATGATAAGATACCTCACGTCCTGATTTTTGCAATCCCTTCTAAACTCATTTCATCTCATTGTTTGAATAATCATAACTTATGATTTTGTTTAACATAGAGCTATTTTTTCAATTTGGTGGTACTAACATGTGTGTCTTGCTAAATAGGCACATGTTACATTCAATGCCTTAAGTGCTTAAGGAAACTTTTAGGTGTGGTTATACAAATGCATTAAGGGCCAGAGCCTACTTTGGGGAGGATAACTATTGTAGCTTATACCTACTAACCAATTCCACATCATCTTGAGCCTTCCAATTTCAATAAATAATAATAAATACTTCCCATATCATTCACATTATTCATTATAATAACACAAAAATGTTGTCTTTCTCATCCATTCCATCAATACCTCATATACTTTCATCGCCCAAGATTCCTTAATCATAGACATTCAACACTTATTTTTCAAAACTAAAGCATCATCTCTATATCAAGACCTTTTCAACATGATGCTTATCTTCCAACTATCCTATGGGACATAATATTTTTTTTAAGAAAAACATTCAAAAATTTTGATTTTTCTATGGTGACAT